>VZTG01004869.1:382420-448761 GCA_013397845.1 Melanocharis versteri | reverse complement strand
TTTTTTTTTTTTTTGAACACTTGCAAAATATAGAAAATTAAATGTCAAAGTTTTCCCCTGGAAGAAGAATTACACAGTAAATTGGTCTCAGAAAGATTATCAAAACCTCAGAAAACTCTGGGAAACGTTATATAAAATCACCCTCCAAAAGCTTATAACAAATTTACAACCAGAAAGAACTCTGTGATATAAATATATTAAAAATATATACATATATAAAATATATATCTTCATATTCTTCCCAACATTTTAACATAACTTCATAAGATGGCATTTTTTTCAGCTGTAATCTTGCATAACTATTTATAAGAATACTGTTTACATGCAGTGCTACATCTGCTATACATTACCTATTTTTAGATGCTTTATCCATTTAGTTCAGAGAATTTTACAGTAATTCAAACACTTCCAAGCATTTACCCAAAAATTGTGTAAGCATCTTTGAAAACAGTATACAGAAATTGCAGATAAGTTAAAATGTCTTCCCAATGGCTGAAGCTTGTAGAGAATACAATGCACTTTCTCTTCTAGGGATGACTATCTTTCTCCACTCCTTTTCATGAACACAAACGAGCAATACTTCAAGTGCAACCTCAGGGACAGGGCCTACTCTGTCACGATTACCAAGGAAGCCAAATGCAATTCTGATTCAGTTCTGTAGCTTTCTGCCGGGTTGGCACAGGAAAAACCACGAAGGGAGTAAAATAACAATACTGCTGTTCCAGATACGTGAATAGAAGCTCAGTTCTTTGGATGCAAACCTCGCTTTGAGTGCTGGAGGATCTGAGCAGCATCCAAAGAGGGAACTACAGTAACCTTGTGTCAACAGCACAAGGGCACTAGCAAACTGCAGCCTGGAGAGGGACCCCTTTTCACACCAAATTTGCTCTTGTAACTTCTGTCTGACCCTCTGAATATTTTCAGTTGGCTTCTCAGATTCTGGGGGAGGGGGGGAGATTGTTGAGATATGTTTAAGAAGAAAATGAAATCTCTGTATTGTGTAAAGTGAGATTATATCTCAAGTACAAATTGTTTTAATGGAAATGTATATATCCTCTTCTTCAGTTTTAGTATTAGTTTTTATCTCAGTGTTTATCTTCTTCATTTCTTGCTGTTCAAAGTTATTTGTAAGCTGAAGGCTTATGTTGGAGCATTTCTTGTTGCTTTTTTACACCTAATATTTTTTCAAGCTATTTGAAATGTTCTTTAAATTGACTGGTTAGAAATTTTTGTGTTTGGGGCAGCTGTTAGATGGTTTTCTTTTGAAATATGAAGATATGAATGTTTTATCACTACACACACACACCTTCATGCTCCTACAGAGGTTGTGTGCAGTGCCTGACATCAGATCAGGAGCTTTCTTCTTTACCTGTGTCCTGTGTTCACCGGTACAAGGGTTAGCATAGCTTGTTTTGAGAGATTGCAAAAATCTAGAGGGAAGGGTTTTGTAGAACTGAGATCATTTGTGTACCTTTGGAACGTTAGGCAATAACCAGCTCCCCCCTCCCCGCCCCCCAAATTTTATGAAAAATTAATGTTCCGAGTAACAATAATGAGTGAATAAATAAGATATCTCAGAGCACAATGTTAACAAGTTAACTATAGAATGGTGATAAATGAAGCAAAGTTTCCGGGAATACAAGTCAATGGAAGTATCGTTCATGTCAACACAATCTACAATTTTTTCAGAAAAGTCTCAAAATCATAAGATTAACTTTGGAATTTGGGGATAAAAGAGAAGTATTTTGGTTATAGTCACTTGAAACATTTCTGTGAGTGCTCACATTGGCTATACAAGATCATAGTAGCAGTTAAAGAGCTGTTCATTCATTCCTGGGAGTGAATGTAAAAGTTTTATACTTTCAACATCTCACTGGATTTAGAAGATTTGAGAATGCTGTTTTCAAATTATTATAGAAAAGACTGCATTAGGGGTCTTGCAAAAGATTCATTAAAATATTGTCCAGATAGACTGGACAGGAGAAACGAGTAAAAAATTAGTCTTGGAAAGAAAGGGCAGGCACAGTCAGTACATGCTGATTTGGATAATCTGCAGGTTGAGAAGACAATCTGAAAACGCGCACACAACATCACTCGTCCTGTGCTCAAAATGCCACCTTGGAAATCATTGATTCCAGGCAATACCAGAAGCTATAAAGCTCTAAGGCTCCTCTCTTGCCAAATGTCAACCCAAAGCTTTGTTATGACCACAGGGTATTATTTCTTCTTCAATTTCAATATTCAGCTGTCCAACTCTTCTCTTATTACCTAAAACATATGCTAGGTTTCCAGACACAATTTACATAGTAGCTATACCATGGAAAATGTAAAATCATATGGCAACACAAACTGTCAGAATAGTTCTTACCCTCAGATTATTAATGCTCCCATGATCAACACCACAAAGGTTAAACAAGACTTTAGTGCGGATGTTAACGATTACCTTTTCCAACTAATGTGTATGCTAGCATGGAGCATTTAAGTCATACTCTGTGAGACCTCATTGTGGTCTTCAACATCCTCATGAGGAGAAGTGGAGGGGCAGGTACCGATCTCTTCACTCTCATGACCAGATACAGGACTCAAGGACATGTCATGGAGCTGAGTTGAGGGCATTTAGGTTGGATAGCAGGAAAAGATTCTTCACCCAGAAGGTGGTTGGGCACTGGAACAGGCTCTCCAGGACAGTGGTCACAGTACCAAGCCTGACAGAGTTCAAGAAGCATTTGGGCAACACTCTCAGATACATGGTGTGACTCTTGGGGTGTCCCATGCAGGGCCAGGAGTTGGACTCGATGATCCTCATGGATCCCTTCTAACTCAGGATATTCTATGATTCAAGGATAGACAGTTACCTTTTTTCCTGCGTTATCTTGAACTTAAAATCCAGATGAAGGCTGGTTTCAGAAGGCATTAACAGAAGTTTACCCAGAAGTTCAGAAATAATTTCCTTCCCATTCTACATGAGGAAAAGTTTTTACGTTATACTTTGTGCCTGTCCCTCACACTTGTGGCCTTAAATCCTTCCCAATTTACCCATTAGCTATGTGCCACTGTTACTCCTTGACTTGCATTGAATTAGTCTCCGGATGTGCATTCTTAAATTCCATATAATTGAAATGAGCATTTTTTTTTTCTCTTTATCTTGAACCTCCTGCATTACTGCTGCTCCTTTTTCTTCATTCACACTCATATATCCCATTACATATTTTACCTATGAGTCAGAAAACTATTTCCTGTTTTTTTCGTATCAGAAATATATCTTTTCTCAAGCCATTTTTCATCTTCCTCAGTTTCATCTGAATAAAACTGTATTTACAGAAAGAGTATATGATTCCCTCACCACCCCCAAGGCTATGTCACTTCATATTAACACCTTGACATTTTCCTTTCCAAAATGAGCAGTGAATGATAGGCATTATTGATTGGTTTGTATAAATGTTAATAAGAAGCTTCAAGGTACTCAAGTCAGCATGTTGTCTAAATAATATTAAGGCATATTGGTGACAGTATAAGTATTTTAATTCTTTTAAGTATCAAAGATTATCATGTCATTTACACCCCTGTTACTGTGTCCTTGAATTATAAGTGAAAATTTCACATTTTGAGTACTTGGCACTATATTGACAGTATTGTTTCATTTAGAGTTAAGCTGCCTAGAATTTCTGCATTAATACTTTAATAAAATACTTCCAAATTAAAAAATGTGTTAACCACATCTTGTTCATGTCTATACCAGTTCCTGCACACAGCCACCCTATTCAAAATATTAATAGCTAATCTATAACTAGCAGAATATATCTCTCTACCTATACATCATTCTATTAAAAATAGACAAAATCCATATATCTGCTGAAATCTATGCAGTTGTTTGATGCTATGTAGACAAAAAAACCCAGTAGGTTAGCATGCTAATTCTCTTGGGGACAGGATTGGGTGAGTTCTGCTGTTCACATTTGACTTTGCTACTCACAAATAACGTCATCATCCCCAACCCATGCCAAAGAAAGTGTTGTGCTATTCACATTCCTGCTATCCTGACATGAGGCAAGGCCAACCTCATGATGAGATGGTTAATAAAGAAATACAGAGGTTTCAAATAGGGTTTAAGTCCTTAAAAACTGTCTGTAAGACAAATTTGTAACCATGCTAGTGGTTATGAATCTCTGAAATTCTATTCATTTCAGAGTTTCAAAATACATCATTGTATTTTCAGATATTTTTGTTTTAAAGACTAGATAGAAATGCCTAGAAAACAGCCCACAATCATCAAACAATGTATTACCAACTGTATGTTATCAATTTTTGTGTGCCACATCTACTATTAATCATTCTTATATGTTCTAAGTACAGTAGGGATGCTCCAGTTACTCCATTTTTCTAACACATTTAAAAATTAAAGTTAGAAATCTGAGAAATGCATTTTTACTCTACATTTAGTTTCAAATTTTTATTTTTCTCTTCATTTTTAATCAGTCCAAGCTTTCTGGCATTGATTCTTGAATGCACTTTGCAAAGGCTGTCACAGACAGAATTATTGTAGGAATGGGGAATAAATCTTTTAATTAACTAAAAGAATGAAATTTGAATGGGCAATTGTTAGTATCTTAATTACCACATTGAATATTCAGGCATTTCCACAGTGCATAGGCACATAAATAATGTGTATATATATATATATATATGCATGAGCTGAGGGGGATATGTGCACTTGAGCACATAAAATGAGCATAAATGTGCACAAGACAAAACTTGTGCAAAGATTCTGTCGTTTATAATTATATTTAAATTAATTTCTGATTAAATAGCTTTATCACTTCTGATATTAACATTCATCAGAACTAATTGTTTTTGCTAAAATGAGTGAAATTTCTTTTCTGTGATTAACAACTGTATTTTCAGTTCATGTAATTTTAAATTAGTTGGAGCAAATGAGTCAAAACTCCTGGAAAAATGATCATTCTCTTTGAAATAACAGTAACCAATTATTTAGTCATGTTTTAAACATATCTCTGAATCATCAGCACCAAGAAGTTGATATTTTAAAATTTGCCCACAAGCAAGTAACACAGTTCCAGGGGATCAGAGTTATATGTCAGACCTATTTAAAAGTTCCTATCTTCAGGCTCTTTTCAGAAAAATAGATGTGCAATTTTATATGAATACAGGTTTAGCTTTAGTGCTTTTAAATTTCTCCTTAATAATTAATTGAAAACCTGAATAATATCTTACTTAGACATAAGGCCAGCTTCTAGGCAGGCAACTGCTCTCTTAATTTTATTTTTTTTTTCTGTTAAAATTAAAAATACGACTCTTATTTTCTCTCTTTTTTTCTTCTTCTTTTTTTTTTTTTCTTTGAAATATATCTATCACGTATCACTATTGGCCACTGAAGGAAAGATTAGGCAGCCTGAAGTAAGGATTTAGCATCCTGTAATAGGCTCCATGAGAGAAATGCCACTAGATGGCAATGTGTCAGAAAATTATCTCCATCAATGCAGAGGCAGATAGAGAATATACATTATTTAAAGGTTCATTGAGTCGTTCTAAATGGGCCTGTCAATCAGTAAGGAAAAGATTCTCATGCATTTCTTGTAGCATCTACAACTTTCCTCTGATGACTCGAGGAAACCGAGCACCTCCAGAAACCCACATCAGGATGGGTGTAAGAGAGATGAGGGGTCAAACTGCTTCTGCCTGGCAGGGCAAACCCAGGCTGCTCTGGAAGAGGAGCAACATGCATCCTCAGGGATTTTGCAGCTGCTGAGTGCTGCACAATTATGAAAATCATTCTCAGCTGTGAAGAACTGATACCCACCCTCTGCTGCAGGGGATAATTTTAACTAAATCAGACTCTAAGTGTCCATATTCTCAGCCCTTTAATTTGCAGAGATGAGGAGTATGTTCTGCAAATCTGACATGTAGACACTGTAGATGAATTTTAAAAGTATTTTGTAGACTATAAAGTAATTATAAAATATTTTGCTTATACAGATGATAATTTTAGAAATACATTAAAATAAAGCATGGGGTTTTTTTCCCACTGCCTTTGTATAAAAATACATAAAATATGATTAAACACTCCCACATGCTTAGATAACTGGGAATGTTTTAGGTATGCTCCTAGACTCCTCCTATTCAATTTAGAAGGTGTTTTGCATATGTTTATACACCAGGGATTTGAATTTTTTAAAAGAGAAAAAAAAAGTAACCGCAAAGCATATGACAGTGAAGTTTTCCTACTTAAACTTCTTGTGTCACCATGAAATTTTCCCACAATTTAATGCAAAGAAAGGAGATGTCTTGTGATCTTATTATCTACAGGCAGCACTGACAGGAGAGCACTGAAGTCTCAAAACTGTGCTGCAAAGTAGCCCCAACCAACATTGTCCCTGTACTGTATTTTGTTCCAACAACTGTGTGTTCCACAGAGTTCCTTCCAGAAGTCACATAAAAGAATATCTTCTCCAAATTTAAAATAAGTGTTAGCCAACATATGTACTGAAAGCACCTCTTTAATGCATAGATAAAATATTCCGAAGCATTTGTGAATGTCTCAATCACAATTCAGGTAAAGAGGATGTATTTAAACCATATATACACATATTATACACAGAATACATATATATAAAGAGTATATAATATACACTACATATATATATATATATAAAGAATACTTTGTGTAGTAAAAAGGGTTAATTCTTAGGTGTTTTGTGTGACCTCAGTAATCTTTCTTACGTATTAAGGATCCTTCACTAGATAATGTCCTTTAAATTCTTCAATAAAACCACCATGTACATTACATATGTGATCTCCATTACAAAAAATAATTTTTAAGGATTTTTAGATGATATATTATAGAAAAAAAAATCCACTTCTGTAATTAGATGCTTCTTCTTAATCGGGGTGGTGAATCTGAAACTCATTGTATGATAACTTCCCTTTCAGAAACACTTTTTTATACAGAAGGAATTCCAGCTCACCAAAATTTATCCCACAGTCCAGGCTTTGTCTCTTTGTTTGCCTTTGGTCATTCTTTGGAAATATGCCTACTCCACAGGTTGTGAAAGAAAAAATTCCTGAGAACCGTCCTCTGTTATTTGAAAACAGACTTGCTCAAATGTTTACGGATGTCTTCCACCCTTACTGTATTCGCAGCAAAGGCTTCCTGCTCTCGACAGTCTCTCCACCCTCAAATGCAGAACATCTGAGGTGACCATCAGCTTCAAAATCAGCAGAGATTACCACCCAGCTTTTCAAAGCAAACAGAAACATGCAATTCATTTAATGTTTTACACCTTGAACTGCATTAATTCAAGAGGTGAGAGATTAATAGCTGAGGTAGTCCTACAGAAGGGACAGGACAAATTGGTAGTGGCAGCTAGTCTGTTGCCCCAAATTCTCTCACACTCCTTGGTCAGAATCTTGTTACTAATGTCAACAGAAGAGCATGTTTTTATCAACATGTGAGTCACTCCCTTGTTTTTTCTGACTAGTGCTTGTTCTGTGGTCTCAGGTCTGAATTAAGTCAGTCTGAGAGACCTAAAACCTCAGAGTTTACTGTGAAACAAGTATTTAAACAGGATTATTTAAACAGGCTATAATTATAAAGCAGTTCTGCAAAATGGCATGAATGAGAATGTACACCTCTGTTTCATTTTTTTTTTTTTTCCTGAACTCACTATTATCAATGTATTAAATATAGTCTGAGTATGCCTAAGAGATTGGAGGTTTGGTGGAGACTGTGTCTCTTCCTACTCAGTTTCTATATTGGACTAAAGGTGGGAGGTGGTGCCCATTTCTGAGCACATGCAAGTTTAGATGTTTAGTCCAACTGCAGGAGGTGAATAGCTAAAAGTGTTAGCAGAGTAGGCAGTGTCTGAGGATAGGATCCTGAATTTCTCTTTCAAGCTGAGGTGCCTACCTAGATCCCAATTTTGGTACAGTATGGGTAATCTGAATTTCAACGCATGCATATATATATTTTTACATACTTACGTAAAATTCACAGAAATATGCAAGTGCTTTGTCAGATGGTGAAAATAAAAACTCAAACTCAAATATTCTCAAAGAATTCACCATTTTGAAAATGACAGTGCTGTTGCTGGAATAATAAACTTTTTAATAAAAAGATTTACAAACAGAAATACAAGAGGTTTTAGGCATTTAAAACTAAATATAAATAATCTCACACTTCATAATTGTAAAGTAAAACACATATTTAACTATATAGAACACTCAAAGTAGGCTTCATGCTGAAAACCACTGCCAGCAATAAAAACGACCTGATTTTCATTCTTTTCTTTTTTCACCTCTTCATAATTGCTCATAATATCAAATTTTCAAAGGTAACCAAGGTTATCAGGAGCAATTTTCACATTGCTTTTGTATTCTCTGAAATACATGGTAAGTAAGCGAAATCTGACTCAAATGAGATTCATTAGAGCAAGACATCAAATCAACTTAACATAAAATTTTTCATCCAAGCTGCAACACAGAAATTGTTCTTAGCTGAAATCAAAAAAACATTTCAAGAAGTCAATTAAGAATAATTAATAATTTTTCAAAAAGCCTCTCATAATTTTGGTCAGAATAATCTCCGGTATACTAAAGTCGGGTTTCTAATGGCTTGTTAAGGTGATATTACTGGCTGGTATTTCCCTTCCCTAATGCTTGTGATACTGGTTCCTGTGTTTCTATTTTGGTAATGTAATAGTTTTTGATATTTCAATTTCAGTAATATTTGTGCTACTGATATACAAATCCGTTGACAACCAAGATGCCCATGAAAAACAATTAACTCCTGTGTCTGGGTTGCTGTTGATGCTGTTGAAAATGTCACGTCTGACAGGGCAGTCACAGTAAGCAACTGTTATAAAAATGTGTTGACATGAATGACATTATGAATTACACATAGGAAGGTAATCTTGGCTAGCTGAGAAATATGTACTTTCAAGTTGGAAAACACCTTTACTCAAAACTGAGCACCCCAGTGTCATTCTGTTTGCCCAGATAACCAACATCCAGTGCACAGAACTGTGCTCATTCATTGCTGAGCACACACAGATTTTAACATTCACTTTCTCTGTGCATCCCAGTGGTTTTCCTAGACAAGACTGTAAAATAGTCAAGAACTATGAACATCTTCAAATAATTATTTCTTTTAAATGTATCAGTAGGTTTTGCTACTACCTTCCCCTCAAAAGATGCAGTAGACAATGAAGTAGTGTGAAATTAAAAAAATTCTCAGCACTTTATTGCATTCTTTACTATCACAAGCTCTCCATTTGCATGAAGTGGACTACAGTATGTTTATTAAATGTTACTTGCAACTCTCGCATCTCACTTTTAAGAAGAAATTGTTATTTCGACATAGTAATTATAAATGCACACGCTCATTAATAGTTGTTCAGATTTCACTCTTTTAATCTGATATTTTTACTGTGGCACTGAATATCATTTTACAGCTCCTTCAGAATCTATAGCAGTGTTGCTGAGTCAGCCTGTCATTGTTTAAATGGTTTTTAGAGGTGCAACAGGAACAGATTTTCATCTCTAATCCATTCAGTAATGTGCTGGTTTTGGCTGGGAGAGAATTAATTTTCTTCAAAGAGGCTGCATTGTGGATTTATGCTGAAAACAGCACTGATAATACAGGGATGTTTTCGTTGTTGCTGAGCAGTGCTTGCCAAGGCCTTTTTCTGCTCCTCACCCCATCCCACCAACAAAGAGGATGAGGGTGCACAGTTAGGCGGGGACACGGCTGGGACAGCCAAGCCCAGCTGACCCAAGGGATATTGCAGACAACGTGGTGTCACACTCAGCATATAAAGCTGGGGGAAGAAGAAGCAGTGCTGTTCATCTTACCAACGTGCAACTGGTGTGCTGGACCCCTGCTTTCCTGGAGACAGCTGAGCACCTGCCTGACTGTGGGAAGTGGTGAATGAATTCCTTATTTTGCTCTACTTGCATGCACGGCTTTTACTTTACCTATCAGACTGCCTTTATCTCAACCCACGAGTTTTTTCACTGTTACTCTTCTGATTTTCTCCCTCATCCCAGGGGAGCAGTGAGCAAGCAGCTGTGTGGCATTGGATGAGGTTAAACACACTAGTTCAACTAAGCTAACATTTTCCTACATTGCACATTTCTATGTATCTGTAGGGTTTTTTGAAAGTAATAATTCAACCATGATGTATGTTTTGTAGTTGAACACAGACTAATTTAACTTTACGCAGTTGTTTCAGAAGTTGTATTTCCGTCCTCTTACTGCATGTGATGAAGTCAGTGTTGAAAACAAACTATCAAATGTAATCCTTTCTGTTCTTAAAAAGTGGGATTTCACATCAGAATTTCAAGTGATAAAAAGCAAACAAACAAAAAGCATGATAGCCAGCATAACCACTAGATTTTAGCTGATATATTCTGTAAAAATGCATGCATTGTCAACTCCAGCTCCAGAAAAATAGTGGGATACTGGGATATTTAAAGCCCTGTGACGAAAATCAGACAGAAAAAATATCTCCTAACATATTTCCCCTTTTATAACTATAAAGTATCTTAAGAGAGGAAACAAATTCAGTCTCTCAGTCATTTAAATAGAGGAGCAGCAGTATGATGCAACAGCCAATAATATGCTCTGTAATACTGCTAATTTAACCAGACACAGCTATTTGTGTTGTCAGTGCTGTCATACTGGGAACCAGAGCACAAGGCAGTTGTGAAAGCATCATAGTCACTGGTTAGTGATAATGAACTTCAGCAAGAAAGCAAATACGAAGCATTTTTGCTCTAGAATTCTCATACCAGTCAGTGTGGAATGGGATGTGCTCAAAACATTGCTCTCTCCATCAAAATAGTTGCAAGTGTTGTATCTGTAACTACAGTTTGCTAGACTTGGCTGTTCATGCTGCCCTTCATTCGCGCTACCGTGGGAAGCATCCTGTGGAGCACTCTTCCACTTCCAACCCACACCATGACACTGGGTTTGGGTCGTTTAACCTTCTCTGAATGAAGTAAAACCGGTGGCAGAGACTCATGGAAGAGAAGGCATTATTCCAAACTGTACTGGACAACAGGGTTGTTGGAGGGCGAGATCAGAGTCTCACTAGGGGGATTGTTTTGTTTATTTGGAGTAGGTACAGCAAAAACAGTTATTGGGTAGTTAAGTAACAGGGGAAAACCAAACCATAGTAACTAAAGCCTTAAGGATCACAATTAAGTGTTTGCTTTTGAGCTCAAGAGGAGTGAAGAGGAAAAAGAGAACTAAGGCAGAATAACCAAAGAATCACAAAATCCTTAGGACTGGAAAAGAACTCCAAGATCATCCAGGAAACTGAGAAAGCCTGATTTTAATTTGGTTTGCCCTTAGATTTAGAATCCTGGTAAATTGTTCATTCATTTTCAAGTCAGTTAACTCTCCATGTGGAATTTCACCAGTCTTTTTCAGATCTTTCTGAGATAGATTTTTGCTTCTTTATTTGGACAAAAAGCAAGAAACTCCACTGATGAATTAAGAAAAAATGCAAAAAGAATTCAGGAAGATTTCTGAAAACATCCAGCTCTAACACAAAAAAGAATGCCATGTCCTTTTAATTTTTAATAGTATGCATGTGAAAAAAAATTGATTTTACTTCAGAAGATGAAATGATTATTTGGATATCAGCTTGTTTCCTGAAACTCTACAGATAATGGCTTTAAAAGTGAATCCTTTTATTTATACAAGGCACTTTTCCACATTTTGGGAAGCTGACACATGTACTTACTTGAATTATGACTGCTGTTTTTAGAACACAAAAAATGTGGCAAGTAGTTTATTCCCTGGAATGGCCCGAAAGAATATTATTCATTTACTATAAATTAATTCAGCCATTAACTGGAGTTTATGACCACTACAGACAAAGCCATCCGCAAGTGCATTCATCATGTTGTGAGCACAATGGCTCTGGATGTTCAAAAGATGCAGTTATAAGCAATCAATAGCTCCACATTTTATACTGCTGTGATTAATGCCAGGGTGAGGGAATGTTCTCATGAGCTTCCTTTTTAGGTGTTTGAAGGATGTGACCGAAAAAAACACTGAGAGAGAGGGAAAAGGGAAGCCTCAGGGCACATTCTAATATATAGAAATAACCTTACAACTCAGGATTAATAGATGTGCATGAAAGATATACCTATTTAAATCATGAGCAGAAGAGTAAATGCACTGTACTATTAAAAGGCAGTAAATGCTGCAATACACTGCTTCCATTCTGTAATTTCTCATTTGCCACTTTCCAAGTCACTGAATTAAGCCTCCACTGCATCCAGTTTAGTTCTGCATGTCAATTTTCGAAAGAACCAGTCAATAATTTTAAAAGACTGATGTTGGAGTGTAGGGTAGTATCAGTTCTAGTACACTGCAATACTTAGAGGTAGATAGGATTAATTGCATCTTGATGGTATAGTTACATTTTTCAGGCATATATTGATAAGGCAGTCATTTATGTAACAAAATTTTTCTTTTCCAGTAGGGCCTTAGTGAAAATAATTTCAAGAAAATTTATAAAAATATTGAATTTAAATTGAGATGCTCCTTTCCTATATAAACACATACTATAGATATATTAATATATATTTAGACACAATGTACAGCATATGAGGAGAGGGCATCTCTCTCTCATTTGTAGTGGAGTGATATCCAAGTATTTCATCTTATTAGGAAACGTATGGAGCAAAGAAAACCTATTTTGTATACATCTAGAGAATGCTATGCTTTCTTTCAAGACACATCAACCTCTTCCTTATATTTTCACTTGCACTTGTCCTTTAGCCATTCCTCAAAGATCACCAGGCTGCCACAAAATCTGAGGACAGAGCCTCTAATACCTCGGGGATTTTCAACATGTCTGGCCAACTTTGGACCCAATTAATTTTCAAAAAAATATCTCCTAAAGAGGGACAGAATTAGTTCACCTGGGAATGGTCCTGTCCATATCCTCTCAGTGCGAAAGCAAAAGCCTAAGCTGTACAGCAGAACGGAAGCATTTTGCTCAATCTTTAGAGAACCATACTACTGTATTTTCTAAAAGTTTGCATTTGTGTATATGCATTTCTTATACATGTAACAATGTTGAAGACTTTAATAAAACAACATTACATGCGAAAGCTCAGCAATATTGCCACTCAAATTAAATAGAATTAAAATTTTAATGAATCTATATATATTTAGACATGGTAGTTTAGATTTCCAGATCTGAGATAGTTTATGTCTTTTCCCCTGGAGAAAGAATTACAGATTTATAGGATGCAGAATCACAACATAAGCAGTCGGAAGGGACCCACAGTGATAATCGAGTGAAACTCCTGATCCTGTACAGCACCATCCCCAAGAGTCACACCGTGTACCCACACTGTCAAAACACTTCTCGAACTCTGTCAGGCTTGGTGCTGTGACCATTTCCTGGGGGAGCCCATTCCAGTGCTCAGTCACCCTCTGGGTAAAAAAACCTTTTCTAATATCCAATCTAAACCTCCCCTGGCACAACTTCAGGCCATTCCCTTGGGTCCTGTCACTGCCACCAAAGAGATCAGTGTCTGTCCCTTCTCTTTCCCTCACGAGAAGTTGTAACTGCAGTGAGGTCTCTCCTGTGTTTGCTCCATGGAGAGCCGACCGAGTGACCTCAGCCACTCCTCCTATGGCTTCCCCTCAAGGATCTTCACCATCTTTGTAGGTCTCTTTCAGACTCTTTTAAATAGTTTAATATCTTTCTTACATCATGGAACCCAAAATTGCCCCCCAGATCTCGAGGTGAGGCCTCCCCAGTGCAGAGCAAAGTGGGACAACCCCCTCCCTTGCCCAGCTGGTGATGCTGTGCCTGATGTCTCCAGGACACACCTGGCCCTCCTGGCTGCCAGGGCACTGCTCATTCATTCTCAACGTGTCATTGAACAGGATCCCCAGGTCCCTTTCCATGGCACTGTTTGCCAGCATCTCATTTCCCAGTCTGTCCATACACTGAGGGGTGCCCCATCCTTGGCGCAGAATCTGGCACTTTCCCTTGTTGAACTTCATATGGTTGGTGATTGCCCAGCCCTTTAATTTTTTGCAGTGTCTCTGCAGGGCCTCCCGGCCTTTAAGGGAGTCAATAGCCCCTCCCACTCTTGTGTCATCTGAAAACCTGCTCAATGTCCCTTTCCAGTCCTGCCTCCATGTCATTTATGACGTTGTGGGAGAGAACTGGGCTGAGGATGGAGCCCTGTGAGAACCCCACTAGTGACAGGTCCTCAGTCTGATGTCACCCCAGTCACTGTCACCCTTTGCGCCTGACCAGTGAGCCAGCTGCTCACCCATCCCATGGTGTGTTTATCCAGCTGTGTGCTGGACATTTTTGTCCAGAAGGATCCTGTGAGAAGACAGTATTGGAAGCTTTGCTGAAATCCAAAAAATATCACATCGACTGGTTTGCCTTGGTCAGCTAGGAGGGTTACTTTGTCATAAAAGCAAACCAAGTTTGATAAGGAGGAAGAGCCTCAGCTAATATCAAGACATCTGAACTCATCTAGGTGTCATCTATAATCCATGTAGTGGCTTTCCAATGGAAACAACATAGTCATGAGTGTCTAAGGAGGAGACAAGGATGTAGATGTCTATTTTAGTGTGAGTTTTTAAATTATTCTCTTTGTCTTGTGTACTTCTGTCTTGCTACAATTCATAATTGAACTGAACTGATGTAGCTTTCACAAAAAATTTATGTGTGGCCTTGGTCCATGTTAAGTAACAGTTCAGCTCAGCAAGATGTTAAAACTACTCTCCAGAAACACAACTGAAACAGCTGTTTCAAATGCACAGTTTGGTAATTAAACACTGCTTATAAGCATTAATATGAATTATATTCTACAATCAAAAAGTTGTCAAATTACCCAAAGACAGTTTACCTACTGTTATCGAATGTGGCACTTCCTCTACCTCACGTACTGAATCTCTGTCACTTCATGTTTGAAATAGCTAGATATTGTATAAAACCCACCTCTTAACTGTACTTTAAAACAGTGCCACCTTATCATTCATTAAAAACCCATTATAGGAACGAAATTCTCATTTAAGACATATTTTAAATTGATATAAATAGTTAGTCATATAAGTGTTTTTTTCTTAAAATGACCATCATATCATATATATGAAAACCAATCACAACAGATCTTTGAATTTAGGAATATGAAGAATGATGGTGGAGGCATATTAACCATCAACTTTTTTATTACAACACTGAAATTATTTAAGAAGCAATCCTCAACTAAACTATCAGAGGTTCTAATATGTGTAAATTTTTATAGGTGAAGATAATTATGTTAGCAAGGAGATATTAATTTAAATAGGCTGTTACACAGATGAGAGAAGATTCAATAATTTTAACCATCTAATACGCAGGAATCCAATCAAATTTAGTCAATAGCCTCCCTCTAAATGAATGCAGACTACCGTTTGTCGTATTGTAAAATACACAGAATCAATTTCCAAATGACCATAAAAAAACTTAGTCTACTACTTTAAACCTGACACATAACTTTCTAGTAGCTAAAATATTTTTCTGTGCATTATTTTCTCGGAAGCATTGATGTGAGAATTTTAAAACATATACAGTCAATGTCTAGGCTTACTGTTGCACTTCAGTTGACTGTGGGAACACAGCCAGCCTCTATATAAGCAGAACCCAACAGAAATGTAGTTTTCATAACCTTGTCCTGGCTACAGTTCATAGAATCATGAGATGGTTGAGGCTGAAACTGTTCTCTGGAGGTCCCCTGGTCCAACACTTCAGCTCAAGCAGAGCCACCTAGAACCAGTTGCCAGAGCTTTTTTCTCTCTCTAAGCATGTATCAGCACAATCTTTCTGGGTAACATACCCCTACAAATTAGCCATATACCACAATCAGCTGGCCCTGGGATAACCGCACAGAATCAACACATAGCAGTCTCTTGCTATAGATACATCATTGTAAAATATAAATAGATCTTTTTTTTTCCAAGCTAAAAATTTTTTCTTCTTTAGGAATATGTTTTCCACAAGCACATTTTCAATTTACTTCATAGATTTTAGAGAATTACAAGCCAATATAGTTGAAGCTTGCTGCAGACTGCCAGTGAGTCCTCTAATTATAAAGGAAATAATTTATGACTTGGGGGTTGTTTTTTTCTAGGAACTTTAGGATTTCCTATACATAAAAAACATTCTAGTTGTGATGACTGGTAAAATAAGAGCAAATTTGATAAAAATTCACAGTGTACATTTTGTGTTTTTCATCTAATCAGGCTGTCTATTTTGCTGAAATAGGTACAAGCTATCAACATGATTATATTTGAAAGACAAAACATCATCAGAGCTGAGAAAAGCCCAGTGGCTGTCACACACTGAACTTCATACGTACTAGCTCATTGCTTTAATTCATGATATTTTTTTTTTCTCATTTGAATTTCATCTTGTTTTATTGAGTCTTTATATAAATCCATTTATCAATCAAGAGTACTTGAAACTCAACACATATTCACAGGAAGGTTAATGGGGCTACCAACAGATCCGAACTGAGAGGAGAGGCTGTGATGAAACCTCATGTGATGAAAACCATATGTTGCAGCTCTGCTGGGCATTAGAAATTGCTTCCCAGCTAAACTGCAACATAGAAAATACAATCCAATCCAAAGTGAGCTAAGTGGACCGTAGCGAAATTTCATGGAGCTGAAGGGATGAGAGACAAGAATAAAAACGGAAGGTGTAACTAAGAACTGAATTGACATACAGTAAAGAAAAGGGTAAAGAATATATATCCATAGAGAAGAGGAAGTCTTTGTTCTGTCATGAAAGCCACAGGAAGTTCTCTTGTTCTCCAAAGATCTTCTCTCTTTCCTTAGCCCAGCTTTGTTCAGTGTTTTTTCTTGTCTTACAATAATTTCTGATCAAATTTGATGTTAATTTGGCAGTTCCAAAGCAAGAAATAAATATATGTGTTGTGTTTTAACCCCAGCCAGCAACCAAGCCTCGTGCAGCCGCTCGCTCACTCCCACCAGTGCAGTCAGGGAGAGAATCAGAAGGGTAAAACAGAGAACTCATGAGTTGAGATAAAGTCAGTTCAACAAGGAAAGCAAAAGCTGCACACAGAAGCACAGCAAACCAAGGAATTTATTCACTGCTTCCCAAGGGCAGACAGCTGTTCAGTCATCTCCAGGAGAGCAGGGTCCCATCACGTGAAATAGTACTTGGGAAGACAAATGCCAACACTCTAGACACCCTGCCTTCCTCCTTCTTCTCTCCACTTTATATACTGGTCATGATGTCATATGGCCTGGAATATCCCTTTGGTCAGTTTGAGTCATCTGTCTCAGCTGTGTCTCTTCCGAACCTCCCATGCACCCCCAACTTCCTCCCCAGCGTGGCAGCACAAAAAGCAGAAAAGGCCTTGGCTCTGTGTAAGCCCTGCTCAACAATAACAAAAGCATCTCTATGTTATCAACCCTGTGTTCAGCACAAATCCAAAACACAACCCCATATCAGCCACTGTGAAGAATATTAACTCTACTCCAGCCAAAGCCACCACTGTAAGTGAAATACACTGTTTGCTGTTACCACACCCTTCACTCTGCATCCATGTTGCAGAGCAACTGAGTCCATCTGATTTTTTAGTCTAAGCTCTTCCACTCAAATTAAAAGGAAAGTTATTCCTGATTCATCCTTTACTGCTCTTTTAAACTACTTTTTAAAAATACTATCTTAGTGAACAAAAGGGTCAAATACACATGTTTACCAAACACAGATTAAAAAAATATTACCCCTCCCCCTCAAGTACTGCTACCTTTTGGTTGTTGTTGTTTGGGTTGGGGGTTTGTTTTTTTTGTTGTTTGTGGGGTTTTTTTTTTCATGATAAGATTTGAAATCACTGAAATGGCAAGATCTATAATTTGATCAATGTCATGGCTGCCCTAAGAAGGGAACCCGGTAAGGACTGAAGAGTTACTGTAACTTCTTCCACAAGAATTAAGAAAATGTTCAATGAAAACAAAGTAAGGAATTTGAATGCATTAAGAACCACAATAGTTTGAAATCTTCTTGATGTAAACATTAAAACATTTATAAACCCACTGGGAAAAAAAATAGGTTTGATATTAATATTCTTTTTGATTATAGCAATTGCTTTAATAGAAAAAAACCCATATATTTTCATATCCACTTTGATCACATTTCAGGAATCTCTTGTTTTCACTTTTGTTGTGTTACAATCCCTTGTTCACATATTCAATACATTTTGCAATATCCTGCTATTTCAAAAAGCAAGATATACGAGTAGTTCTGTAAAAGACTAGGGGTGATTTAGGGTTTGTTTTTTTTTCATATCCATTAAACAGTTCTTCAGCACAGAGAAACATTGTATGATTTTAGTTTCCAAGTACTTTTGGCTCGTATTTGTAAAAAATGTATGATAAAGTCCACTGTGTTTGTACTACTTTGGCTCTGAACTTGGACAGAAATCTATGTGGTATGCTTTTCAGGGCCAAATTACTTGGGTGGCTTGCAAGAACATCCCCTAGTGTGGCGTCTTTTAAAGAGCTGTGGTACCTATGTTCTGCAGAGAGCTCTCCTGTGACCCTAAACTAGACAGAAAGTATCTGCAAATGCCCCATGGAGAAGTCTAAAGAGACAGATATGTTCAGACCATCAGCTAGCGCGGCATTGCTGTTATCCTGGTGGAGGTGGTCCTGCCCACTTAAAACTTCACAGTCTAGATCCCCCATTCGGAGAAAATTTGATCTGCTGGCCCCTTTCAGCATCAGAGAGTTCAAGCCTCCCATATCTCTAGCAAATGTCAAATCCCACAGCCAGGAGCACTTTCCATCTCTGTCTCTCTCCTTTTGAAGTGAACTGCCAGAAGAAGGAGAAAAGACAACCAGGACAAATAAGCCAGAGGTAGAGGAAGAATATGGGAAGTCAGCTGCTCTCAGACTAAAATCAATTGCTGCTTCAGCAATGCTCTGGGACCGTTAAACTATTATACCAGTGGGAGCTATCAGACTTGCATTGAGAAGAGTAAAACCCAAGTTGCCTGATGTATCTTATATTCTCCATAGGAGAGACAGACACGAAACTGAACTGAAACAGTTTTCTAAATAACAGTCATCCATTTGTCACCCACACTGGCATCTTCTGTACCACAATTATGTGTGTCACTTTTAAACACATGCTTGAGGTTTTAAAAAGTTTGCTTCTTCTAGGAATTTTGTTATTAGTTTTGATAAATTGGTTCTAAACACATTTGAAAGAGATCTTTCAGGGAAAAACTTAGAAACAACTTAACTAAAATTTAAATATTATAAACTCCTAATATAAATATAATTATTTTTTTCTCTGTAATATATTTCATTATTTAAGCTAAAATTTTAAATTAATTCGATTTTATTAAAATTATTTTCAACTCCTTTTTAAGGTTTAATTTTCCTTGCCAATATATTTACCTTTGTAAGATTTTGTACTTTATTTGTATAGCTGTTGTTACTATTAAGCAGTTATGGGTAACTAGAATTTTTATAAGAAGATCTTAGAATAAATGTGATGACAGTTTCTCTACCAAATCTAATAATAAAAGAGGAAAGAATAAAATTTACTGTTTTTTCCTGATTGTAGGGAAAAGACTTATTCCCTTTAGAATTGGTAGCCAGTCTGCAATACTGTAACCTTTTTACCCACTTTTGCCTTACAATTATTGCTGTCATAGCTAAGAGAAGATATTCCACTCAATTTTTTACCTCATAAGTATCCTTGCCATTTTTAATTTTACAGTGCTCATTTAAAGTATTAATATCTAAGATCAGCATCAACATCTATGCAGTATTCTAAGTCCACTTTAAAATAACCTCTCCAAAAGATAACAAAGAAGTTAATAAAGCACAACAACTTTGGGACTAAATAAAGAGACAAAGTATTTAATTTTAATGAAACAATGAAAACCCTAGATGCTCTCATACTAAGTATCAGAACAGTCACCATAAGAGGAAATCACACTTTGTCTACACATTTCAAAGTACACTCAACAAGAGATAGTGTTTCTTTTCATAGCGTTTTGAATATCTCATCCCCTGTAATACCTACTACTTTGTTTACGTCCATGCTCCAAATTTTACTCATTTCTTGTCTCATTTAGTGGAAAGGCCAAGATACCTGAGGTCAGGGGATGTGAACTAAAAGGGATGCAGCAGAAGATTGGACCAGTATGCGATTCAGAATACGGCATAAAACATACAGAAGGGCCTGTCAAGAGGAAAATATACTACTGCCAGTAGAATGTTAGTAAGTGGCTAAAAATGTCTTGTGTTTAAGCTGTTAAAATGAGAACAGATAGGAAGCAACAGGAAGCCAAAAATAAGATGTTTTAGAATTAAGATGCATACCCTAATTCAGATAAAAATGTACCTTCAGAAAGAAATATTCTGTAAAATAGGAAGCAGTTGTTCAAGAGCAAAGGGGTCTCTGAGGTTCTTTTGTGCTGCACGAAGGTACAGAACAATGCAGCGTCTGAGACGCAGGTCTGGAGGACACCAATATGGGACTGACTGATGGTCCTGGGGTGGTTGTATGGCCCAGTATCCCCAAGCCCTGATCTGTTTGAGATGTCTAAGTTCTTGCATGCAGAGAAATAGTGAAATTGAAGTAAGTGATGAAGTCATACCCAGGAGCAATTTAGGGTGTTGGGATCACAGAGAAGGAGATATTATGGCAGCAGAGACCTATCTTAAGTTTGAAAGAAGCAGCAGGCTTATGGAAACAATTATGGAACTAAATATTGCCATAGTCCTGCCAAAAAAAAAAAAAAAAAATCAAAGGTAATAGAAGAGGCTGCAACTTGTTATTAGTTGCAGTCTAGTAATAACTGCACTGCTACATTACCTGGCGTGGGGTGTGGAAGAAGGGGGTTATGTTTAATGTATTCTGTGCATCTAAAATCAAAATTAAATATTTAAAATGTATAGCTTCTAAAAGACAGCTGGGGGGATCAAAGTTTATTGTGATACTGCAATGGCAAGTTGCATATTATATTATCTTTTGTGAGAAAGAGACAAATTATGCATACTGATAGAGGCCTACTGGAGCAAAAATGAATATAGTTTGAGAATATAGTCCTGTGTGAGGACAGAGCCGTCTCTTACCATGTCATAACATTCAGATATATCTTATTCTCCAAAATCAGAAATCAGAACTGAGTGAGAAACCATTTTCTAGCAAAACCATATTTTGAGATTTCAAGTATTTCTACAGGCTGCATCAACATGACACCAAACTCATTTGATATTTTGTAAAAAAGTAAGAGGAAAATTCAGAAAAGCCCACATCTAAAGATAAGAACACAGAATATTAACTTTTATCTGTCCTAATCCAGAGTATTGAGTATTGAGAGTATTGAGACAAAACTCTTCCAAGAAACTTCATTAAGAGTTGCCAAATCTTCCACTGTAAACAAGGTATGTTTTAGGCAAGCACTTTCTTAACATAGTCCTCTCTGCTGTATGGAAATGCTTCCCACTACCTTGACCAAGATTACTAGTGTTGAAAAATCTTTCTAGAGTTTAAATGGAGATTCTAGCTCATTCTGCATTTACTAAATCTACTTAAGTCTCTTGGCAGTGTTACAGGAAAAAGCATGGGCTGACAGTTCCCTGTCACAGTCAACACTTCTAATTTCAAAAGGACATAGCACAGAAAGGTAATCCTTCCAAGAATTTTGCATTATCGCCATTTTGTATGATTGCTTCTCTTTCTGTTTTCTAATCAGTCTCAGTCCTGAAGTCAATAAAGCCTTGATAAACTGAATCTATTTGCTTGCTGTAGTTGCACACTGGCGCTAATTTAATTTAACTAGAGACATTTAATTTCATTGTCGCAAGAAGAATCAGAAACTGTAAATTAAGTAAGAAAAGAAAATTAAACAATGTGCAGGTAACTTGATTTAACTTTGGTGTGGTATACTTGTATTCAAACATAATTGCATTTATAACTGTTGGGTTAGTAAATGTTCATAAATGTTAATTCATGACGTGCTATTGAAGAAAAAAGTTGTCTCAATTTGTGCTCTTGAATTTACTTCAAATAATCACTGGCTGCCAGAATGTAACTCACACAATAGAGTGGTATTTCACCAGACAGGTAAACTGACAGGAAAGAATGTATTAATCCTGTACAACAAATAGAAATTTCACACTAATTTTAATAACTGTGTTTGTGTGTAATACCTAAAAAAGAAAACATTTGATAAAACAAGGAAGTACCCATCACACCCTTGATTTTGTTTAGCACAGCAGTTTTATCCCTGTTTTGGAGCCACCCACCAAATGCCAGAATTCTCAATATTGTAGAATTCTGTCCAAATTCAAAGATATTTGGCTCTTCAAGAAAAATACACACCTTCAGATCAGATTTCACACTGAGTCATTTTTTCCCTAATTTCTATACATAGACAACTACATAAAGAAACATTCGGAACAAACATGTAAGACAGAGAAACAGCTCCATGCTTATTACAAGATTCTGCGAGACCCTTGGGGCATAGATTCTAACCTATGTAAAAAAGGTGAGGAAAAATGGCCATGGAAGAATAGGCTTTGTAAATCACTCATTTCAATTTCCATTAATTCATGAGTTTGCGTATATTTGAACTGAATTTAAATTGACTCTGTTCTAAAATAAGTTACATAAGTCGACTCCGGCATGGTATAAATCCCTTTGGCTTACTTTTTAGTTAAGAGTTGATTAAAAGCTCCTGTTTTCCTATGACTTTTTTTTTCTATTGGATGAACAGAGTGGTTTTTGTAGACAGGAAATAAAAATCCACAAAAACCATTTCGAAAATATTTTCAGAAAGGGATTGAAAGAGGCAATCTTAGAGGCATAGGTATTTCTAGTCGAGTTCACACGATATTATCTTGAAGATGAATGGAAATCAATGCTACAAATACTCAAATGCCCCATAACCCAGCACCTGGATTTTTCAGCTGATAATCAATCCCTATGTGTTTTTAAAGTAGTGGCTGCTCCTTGGTAAGGCAGAATCATATGAAAAATTCAGCAACTGAAGCCCTAACAACAGGATTATGTAGAACCCAAGTAACCTATTAAATGCACACAGATGTTTCAAGCATTTCAGTAAGGCGAATCTTTCCTGCAGCATTAACCACAGCAGCAAGGTACTGCCCCTCCTCTAGCTTTCATTCACATGTTGAAAGCTTATGACCTATTTTCAGAGGTATTTTCAGCCTAAATTTGTTAATTTAACCCAGGGCATAGCCAAATCCCCAAGTGAGATTTTTGCTCAAGCTAGCAACCTGTCCAATTTGCATTGCAAAGGTAGACTAAAGCTGCACAAGGAGCTGCTAAGCCTGAAATGCCTTCTCAGGAAAATGAACCTGAAACAAAACAGGCCCATTCCTATTTATTAGAGCATTAATTTGTCATTCCTTGCTGCACAGCGGCTCAGGCAAAAAATAGCACTGATATGAACGAAAAGGGTTGAGCCCACATGGCTGTAAGGAACTGCCCTGGGAAATGAGGAGGTATGAGGACTTTCTAAGAATTAAAAATCCTAATCTAGGAATTAAAAGCAAAATGCTTCCTTTTGGCACATGCAATTCCAAATGTTTGCAGATCTCTATAAGCAAATCAGTTATTGGCCAGGTACTCATTTTTTTTGCTAAAATAGGACTTAAGATCATAGTGTGACTTAGAATGTGATGATGACTGATACATGGCAGTGCACCCAACAGAAAACAAGTCAGACAAGAAAGAAACGTTTCAGCACTGAAAGTTGCTTACTGGCCTTTTATTACTAAACCTAACTTAAATTCTTCCAGGCCCTATTTTAACTATAATTTCTAATCTGAGGAATAGTTTGCAAAGTCAAATTCATAACATACAAGTTATATTATAAATTTCAAATTACTGTAGAATTCTTTTTTAGAGGAAAACTGTTCTGTGACCTGATTTTCCTACCTGACATTCCAATAACCAGCTTTTTGGTAAATGTTGTATGAGCTTTAGGTGTATCTGTGCTTCTTTCCAGATTTTACCCAGATTTTATTTCTTATTTCTTCAGACAGATCATTTCTAAAGAATACTCCAAGGCAGCGCAGCTCCCTGTTTGCAGGATGTACTTTGCATATATGAAAACAGAACTCTCAACAAGGAGGTCATAATCACTGGTCCTTCTCTTTAGCTGTCCTCTCTGAGAGTTCCAGCCTGAATTGATGATACACTGATAGCTCTAAAATCACTGCTAATGGCAAGTGTATTTTTAGCAATTGGAATAAAATTCACAACAGGAAAGTGCAGGTGGTTGTGAAATACTGTTATGACAATTTTCCTGCCAAATTTCTTAGGCCCTAGGCTAATTTTAACATATGCATGATAGGTTTGAGCCTTCTGGAAAAGAAAACACATAGAGGGAAATTGCAATAATTTGACAGAATTTTTTCTCCATGTTTTTAATAACAAAGTTGTTAAAAATACTCAACATGAACTATACAATTTCTTTCAATGATTGTTTTTGCTTTAAAACTACAGGAAATATTCTATATGAAAAGAGGGAGGATGAACTCTAACAACAGCAATTTTCATGGAGATAGAATGTGCACGAGTTGATACACAGAGATTAGAAATTATAAAACATACTCTAAAGAGGTTCTGAATCTCTTCTGTTTTCTGATATGAATGAGTAGCAATTCCAGTGGGCTAAAAACAAATACTCCTGATTTAACACAACATCGAAATCTGTCTTTTGTTTAAAGACCAGATATCGCACCTTAAATGAGTCATCCCTGGCTCACATGACTAGTGAGATAAATTACAGCCAAATGAAGATTGCACCTTTACTATTTTCATTGTAAGCATATTTCATAGTCTGACTCTGTGTGGTGCACGGAATATATTTAAAGGATATATACTGAAAAGGTAAAATGATTGTCAAATCTGCATTGCTGCCTCAAAATGTGAGGGCAGATATTCCTTCCCCCTCCCTCCCCCCTTCCCCCTCCCCAATCTGTAATAAAGTGATACCAAAGAATTTATAAAGGCTTGTTATAAAAAAGTAAGGCACCCCCCAAGTCTAGCAGAAATAGCTCCTGGTAGTGACAGAGGAGAAGTAGAAGATATGTGTTCTAAATGCCACAGTATTTTATGAACATGACAAATTGCACATGTATTGGAGAAATAATGGTATAATATAACTTGTCTCTGTCTTTTCAAGTTTTCATTTCCAAACTTATGGCATTAAAATTATTTTAATATGGTCCTTCTTTTACTACTCGTAATCTGCTGGTTAAAAGATAATGAATATCAGAAAGTAAAACACAAACATGTTTGAAAAACCTTATTCCTTACTGGTTTTAAGTAAAAATTTCTATTTATTTCTGCACCTGAACAATTAAACCACTTGCAACTGGTTACTTCTGAAGTTTACTGCATGTCTGTGTAGGCAAGTGCTATCACTTTCACTGTATTTCACCTGAAGAAAACAGCAAGAGGGAAGTGATGTTTTCAAATTATTTTATTGCCATTGCAAGCTAACAATAAAATTTTATTATTAGTTTGCATTTACTATATCAAAATGATAATAAACTCCTCAATCTTGTTCTGTGATAGCAATAGTAATGGTTTGGGGCACATTCTGGTTATATGATTCTACAGGTGTGAAAATTACTTTTTCATGACCATTTTCTGGCACACTTTTAAATCAAAATCTCATATGACTATATTCTCTTTAAAGGACTTTTCATTGCATCATTGCACTAATTTTTCATATTGCTGTGATAGCTAATTTGAAATTCTTTTTGGCTTCTAGGTCTCAGTGCTCTTAAATTTTCTTTCAACCAAATAAAGCGAGATAAAGGTGGTTCTTGTCAGGTCTTTATCATAGTTCAATTTTAAACATGTGTCACAACTTTTAAAAGTGTCTTAAAGTGGTCACGATGACTTGAATTTCTCCTTATTTTCCTACATTTATTAAGTTATCAAGACAAAGTTGCCAGCATTGTGCATAGCTCCTCCTTTTAAGAGGCATGTCGTTTGTCACAATGACAAATAAGGGAGAACATGTCTTATGAATGAGATTCAGCTAGTCCAAAAAGTTTAAAAGAAAAATAATTGTCCTCTCTACTACTCACTCTCAGAGCAGGTAAAACGAAACCAGCTGAAATAAAAGCAATGTTTCATAACTCATGTCTAAATACTTACATTAAATAGTGATTCCTCTAAATAAATTGCAAGCTTTAATTATCTACAAAGCATTTGAATACACAAGTTCATTCTAACAGCCCCAACAATATCAGAAATAGAATTTTCAACATATCTGAAATTTACACCGTACATAAGCTTTCAAATCTTGTGATTTATACCTCTGAGTTAACACAGTCCCTTTTATCTCAATAATGTCTGCCACTCTTTTTTATCTCAGTGGGTAATGAAGCTTAAGTTCCACTGAAAAATTGAACCTCTGTTATAACTGGGTAAAGGAGATACGGATTCCTCTTAGCTGTTCTGTATAGACAGTCTTCAATTAAACATGGAGCATGCAAAATGTTGTATTTATATTAAGCAGAAATTCTATAATTGATTTAAATACTAAGATTACTTCTCTTTAAGTGGTTGTATTAAAGAAATTCTCACTGTACTGTAGTGATTATGCACAGTAAGATAAATCTTAATTTCCACATTTTGAGGGATCAGAACCTCTTCCACAGCTCCCTTTTTTGCTAGTTGCTAGTGGATAATGAATGGCTCCTGTTTTTGATGAGACTGTAGTTGGGTCCCCTTGGCCCTTTATTTTTTACTGAAATGATTATCTAAAGGGACAAAAGAGTACTACTACAGCCTCACAGTGAACTCCCAACCTGAGAGGTCAGCATTTCATAAGAGCAAATTGAAACAACATAAAAATCAAACTGTTTTCAGACGTTTTAAACACCTTCTGCTAAAATAAGATGAATAACAGAGTTTGTTGCCAAGTCACAATCTTCTTACAACAACTATTTTATGCTCTTCTAAAAAAAATTCTGATGAAAGTTGGTACTAGAACTGTTAACCAAAACATTCAGAAAACATCATGAACTGTCACTTCCACTTATGCATTTCTTTGGGTCGGCTGCACTGTGGGTGGTTTCAGTAGCTCCTGCAGTTTGCATCAGGCTAACATAGGAATCTTCATGTACTTCCAAAGTATTTTCCACACTTAGCACAAGGGTTGTCAGTTTCCAGAAGGATTTTATGAATTTTGACTATTTACACAATGGGGTTTAGCTCTTTCCTCCATTTAATTTGTCCGAAAAAATACTAGAACTTTTTCATTTTCTTTTTCATTTCTAGCATATATTTAGATTAGAAAAATCAGAATTGCAAAAAACACTATCCAAGGACACTAAATATAATTGAAACATACTTGAATTAGAGGGATGAGCTAATTGATCTTTCTTTAAACTTGCTAAACACTAACATACCAACACTGCTATGATTCATGCAATATAGGCTAAAAAATGCAAGAGTTAGCAACACACAGACACCCACAGAACTTATATTTTTCTGCTTTTGAAGTCTTAATTCCTGAAATAACTTGTAAAAGCAAAGACACTATACTAACTATACCTACCATATGCACAGGTTGTATTTGCATGTTTACTGTATTCTTCTCTTCCAGGTAAGTAACTTAAGTGATAATATTTTATTTTTTTAAAAATTAAAATACACCTAATTGGAAACCTAAGTTACTAGACAGGAGTTACTTTGAACAATTTTATTGGAAAACACTGAGTTTTTGACTTCTAGAGAATTTTAAAAATTCAGGGAACTGAGCAGCCTAGAAAAACACCTTCATAGAAGTAAGCACACCAAGCTAATGACAGACTGAAACAGACTTTTTAAAATACCACCAAAATTCAGTTGTAGGATAGATTTTTTAAAGGATAGCAGAGGTTAATTCTCAATGCAGACATTGGTGCAGAACACACATACTTAGTGCTGAATTTTTAAATTATTGTTTGAATTCAGCCCTCAAAAACCTAAAAGTCATCATAAAGTTCTCGTATTACATTGTCATGGTGCAAAGCTAAAACTGGACTAAGAATTTTGTGTTTGACTTCTAAATCTGTATCTCTGTACCTACAATACAAATCCATTCATTTTCTAGAAGGCTTATTATCTGTATCAAAATACAATTTGAATAAGCAAGCCACTTTCCATATATATATATGTACATAAAAGTGATAGGGTTTGCTTTGGGTTTTTTGGCCATTCAGGTTATCTGCCTTTCATGTCCCTTTAATACAAAAAGCTTAGTCAAATCAACACTTTTTTTGTTTTTTAATTTCCAGGCTATAAATGCTTTGCAGGATTACTGAATAAGAGAAAACAAAGCCATGTTTTACTAAACTACTGATTTTCTTTAATGGGTTTATGTGAGAACCAAACCTTGTACCTATTTCTAAGTCACTTTAAATGGCTCCCTACTGTAAATGAGTAGAGACTCCACTTCTGGAATGTAGGACAAAGTACTCCACTTTGCTGACCTTGGGATATAAACTATAAGGTAA
Source organism: Melanocharis versteri (assembly GCA_013397845.1). NCBI lineage: Eukaryota > Metazoa > Chordata > Aves > Passeriformes > Melanocharitidae > Melanocharis > Melanocharis versteri. Next base: position 420,173 of record VZTG01004869.1, on the reverse strand, counting down.
AATTCTATCTTTGGGTCTCAAAGGTTTTATTGGAAGTGCCTGACATTATTGTGCTATTTATTTGAAGTTTATGACCCTATTTTTATTGTTAGCATTCTCTTCTGACTTATTATTCTATAGTTCTGATAAACTGCAGTTATTTTCAATAATATCCCTTAGATTTGACTAAGTTGTCTTTAAAAAGAAATCCTTATTGTGGATATCACTTTTCTGATATAACTTGGATGTCACTAATCTGCTCTTCATTACTTGAAGACTATTTGCTTCTTAATTGGAAAATATGACACCACACACATTTTCCATTTTCTATTAATCTTCCAATTACAGAAATGTTAATTTAATAATTCATTACAAAGCCCGTGTGACTGTAACTTTTTCTTAACTCTTAGTGCGCAGTCATCTGTTTCATCTGTTTCATCTCTTTCATCTCTTTCATCTGTTTCATCATATTTATAATATAGTGCAGAAACTCCCTTATTCAAATTTGGTGTTTTGTGACCTGTAGGATGCATGAACCTATAAAAGAGATGGAGAGGGACTACTTACAAGAGCATGTAGGGGGAATGGGTTTAAACAAAGAGAATAGGTTTCGATTAGATATTAGGAAAAAATTCTCTGCTGTGAGGGTAGTGAGGCTCTGGAACAGCTTTTCCAGAGATACTGTGGATGTCCCACCCCTGGAAGTGTGCAAGTCCAAGTTGGATAGGGCTCTAAGCAACCTGGTCTAGTGGAAGCTCCCCCTGCCCACGGCAGGAGGGTTGGAACTAGGTTATGCTTAAGGTACCTTCCAACCCACGCCATTCTATGATTCCATTATAACATAGTTTTAATAAGCATATAAGACAATGTTATTTCTCTCAAGCTTCTAAAATGAAAAAATCTTCTGTAAACATCTATACTGGGACTACCCCACCTGGGCACATCACTATTGTTTTGTGAATTTCCTATTCAGTGTTTTGCCAAATCAATGTTAAAATGCCCATCAGCTTCTATAAGCATCTAGGCTGAACCATTTCAGAAGAGGTTTCAAGGCTGGAAAAAGTGTTAATACTACCTCGCACTGTCATGTGGCAAGCAAGATATTGCTGCCGTGAGGGAAGAGCATACAAACCACACTCAGTTTGCACATGGTTTCAGCCCAACCAATCTGCACAGACCGAGGCTTTTGAGGCTCATATTAAAGGGTTCTATTTCACCTGGGGCCCAGAATGACAATTAACAAATATGTTTCAAAGCAGCTCATTTAAAATCCAAATCACTAAGTCACTAAATAAGAAACTCAGTTTATAGAAGGTCTTAAGCACTGCATCTGGTCAAAATGAAGAAGTGAATGTTTTCTGAAATTTTGAACTACATTCATTTGAAAAAAGCACTGACATTAGTTTGGTGTCATTGTTTGCTACATAGAATATACAGTTAAAAATATTATTTGCAAAGAAATTAACTAGAAGGATTAAGAATAAAATATAAAAATAGTTACCAATATAGTTATAATTTGTTATTTAAAAAGAGATTATTTTTCATTAATAGCTCTATTTCAAATATATTCCTAATTTTCACCATAAATTCTTATCAAGTTGGTTACTTATACTCCATTACCGAAGCATTTCTTGAGAAGGATAAAATGTCAAGAGAATACAATCAATAGATTAAAACTTTCTCAAAGGAGGATGTTTATATTTGGAGATAACCATAGCTTGCCTCCTGAATGACAAAAACCACTCGATGGCTATTAAGCAGCAGAAATTTAACAGCACTTTTGGGAGCTTAAAATTTCTTTGTCAAAAATTAAGAAAAAATATTAAATCTGTATAACCTTTTTAGAGTCTTTTAAATAAAATATTAGGTATAAATTATTCTGTAGTTTGGGTAATATCAGATTGCAGTGAACATGTTTTTTACAGTATTGAAATAGAGCACATTCCTGCTTGCAGGAACCATATTTCTGCTGGACAAGTTTTATGGGCTTATAGAATAAATTCTCTAATGTCTAAAAAAGCTGTCTTCCCAAATAGCCGTTTCCCTATTGTAACCCAAAAATGTTCTGCACACTTTGAAGTCTGAAACTGGAACCATATGTGTGAATTTTTTTTTGGTTTTGTGGGATCTTTCAGATACTCTTCTGAGCAGATCTCATTACTTTCACATGAGATTGCATCTTACATCTTACATCCCCAATAAAGGTAAAATACTCTCCCATTTTACTGGATATTTCCCCCTATATGCTTATCTACAGTATTTCTGTGTTACCTTCAGTGAGGACCATAAATGGCAAGAAGTAACACGTCCACAATCACCATTTTGGCTTGACCATTAGATGCAAATTTTGTGACTGTTGCATACTGAAGATACTAGAGGTGAAAACATATTCTAATCTAGAAGATCATCGCTATTCCTGCTTAATATTTCTTTTTTTTTGCTCTTTGGTCAAAACAACATCATCTGTACCATGCAGATTTTTTGCAGAATGTAGATGGGGTTCACTATTTCTACTAATTGCAAGGAGAAAAGCTTTTAATTCTTTTGCTTTCCAAAGTCTTTACTTATTAATTGTTAAACAATTTTCTATTAAGTTCCATTTATGAACTAATATTATATTTGAGACAGATCATTTAAATTTGTACCACAAAGATCAGTGGCTTACTCATGCAAAGAAAACCAAACCATACCACTTTGTAGATAAATTGTTTCTTTTTAGATATAGATAAACATCCATTTCTTGAGCTAATTTGGAAAAATTTGTGTTCAGGTTTCCTCAAGAGCTCAGGGGTAACTCAAATACCTGAAATGTTGGTAGGTTTTGGTTTTTTGGTGGGGTTTTTTTTGGTTTTTTTTGTTGTTTTTTTTTTTCTGTACGTATAATGCCTAGGTGAACACTGCAGAGTGGCTTTTGGCTCCAGTACCTTTTCTGAACACTGACATGTTTATTAATAATATCTATTATCACTTGATAGATACCTAGGAATTTAAAACATATCTCTGTAGAATTTAACAAACTCGTTCAAGCCTTTATCTCTCCTAGAACAGTCTGCCCTAATATTCTGTTCAGTGACCTGCCAGTCAAACAGGCAGAGTACTGAGCTTCCCAGCTGTATATCACAAAGAAACACAAGCATGCTTTCTTCATGACAGTGTCACTACGTAACCTCTCCATAAAACAAAGGGAGGAATTTAACAATTTTATGTTGGACTATAAAGGAAAAGCCTGTAGTAGCTAGGAGCACCAGTATATATAGAAGCTGTCCTTTAATTTCTACAAATGTGACTGAATCTCTTCAAAACCAGACTAAATTCACACAATGAATTTGTAGTATCTCATGAAGGAATGACATTTTTCTCTATATACAACACTAGTAATGCTTAATTCTTCCCCATACAATTAACTGGTTTTCCTACTGAGTAATTTATCATATATATAACTGCTCTATGAAGACCCATGCAAGACTGTATTAAATATAAAACTGATTTGTGAATGTTCATCACAAGTGCATTTTCATAAAAAGCTGGGCTCAGTCTTCCCAGTCTGACTCCTATTAGCTAAATTTCGGCTCCCAATAATGTAACCTTCTTGAACTAAGGTTGATCACACACATAATTCTGCAGATTGTCACTGTGCTTTATATGTTTAAAATAAATGATCATTATAAATGATACTATAATATCTATCATCTCATAAATTAGGACTATTCTCCACTGACTCATTTAGATACTGGACACTTGCTTCAGGAAATTTTTCAAAACAAGCAAATGTAGATTCCTCTAAGTAAAGCTACCTGAAGTGCTAACAGTTTTTAAACTTTATTTAATTAATATTTATTACCAATACTAATTCCTGATAATTAAAGTAATTACTAATTAGTGTAAATAATACTTTATCAATAATTGCATTAATTATTAAACAGAAATACTTAAACTGAAGATGTTATTAAAGAATTGGACATTTTTGTGTGTGTGAGAAACCTTAAAATCAATAGTTTTATAGAACATTAAAATTTTAAATTAGTGTGGTTTCCCTGATCATTTCAATTTATGCACTAAATGAAAATAATAATCTTCATGCCCTCTGCTTACAACAGCAAAAGTAAAAAAGGCATGGTACATTCAGTGGTGAAGCTTTTAGTTGTAATGTGCTATAGAGTGCATTTGGTTCTTTGATGGAAGATAAACATCCTTTCCCCTCTATTTTAATATTTGAATAGAAAAAATAAGGACTTTTTCCTGTGCTACCTTATTTCTCACTATTGCATTCCATGCATGAAAACTACCACAGTGGAATTTAATGACATTTTCTAATGAAATAAACTCAGAGAACTGTGCATTCTCTGCTCATATTAAATGCCTCAAAATTTGAGTCATTAATAGTTTGGCTTAAAAGATTTTTTCTCCATTTTTTAAATCTTTCAAACAAGACAGTGACAATCTTTGACAATAAAGGCACAAATTAACACATAGCCTAGGCTTTCTTCTAACAGAAGGTACAGTGTAATGAAACTATTCTCTCTTACCATAGATATAGGCTTGTTCACCACTTCCACAAGATTTTGAGAATTTTCTAATTTCTAACTGCTCAGAATGTGGCCTGTGGTTTCTCAGCTACATCTGGCACAACAAAATCACACAGATGAAGAGCCCGCCTGCAATCTTGGAGCATTACTGTAACACCAGAATTTTTAACTGTAAATATAAAATTAAAATCAGCAAAACTTTAATAAAATTATTTCCTCTAAACTAATTTTGACCAGTCTTAACAACACTCAAACTCTCATCAACTCAAAACCATGTGACATATCTAGAGATCTAGCTTTAAGGAATGTTTTTGAGAATAAGCCCCATTTCTCCCAAATTTCAAGCTTCTAAAATAACAAAACCCATCCATTAATTTGAACATAAAACAAAAAATATTTTTAGCTGGATAGGAAAAAAATGGAAAGATAAATTTGGAAAAACTGATATAATTTCAAATGCATTGTTGAAAACATGCTTTAATGTTTTTGAAATAAGCTTTGGTTGTGCAGTATTGAAGGCCAGGTTGGATGTAGCCCTAAGCAGCCTCATCAAGTGGGTGACATCCCCGCCCATGGCAGGGTGGTTGGAACTACATGATCTTCAAGGTCCCTTTCAGCCCAAATCACTCTGATCCTGTGATTTTGATTCTGTGATTCTGTGATTCTATTTTGAGATCTTCTAAAATTTTATTTCAGAAAAGTAAACTTCCTGTTCTGAATTAAGACAAAACATAAACAAATTTAAATTGACAGATTTCTTTTTCAATAAATATATAAAAGTTGACCTTTTTAGCTGTCATCTTTGTTTTTTTTCATTGTTGGCACAAAAACAAAAAAGCCATTCCTAATTCAGTTTGACATCTTTCTGCTTGAAATTTACCAGATTTTTGAAGTTTTTAGCAAGACATGTTTGCTATGATGACTAAGGAAAATGATTGGTTGACCCAAACATACCAGTTTCTAAGGGTGTTAGGAGTGGTTGCAATAAAAACATGATTATGTTGATGATTTAACTGTTCTCTGATTCTCGTGATGCACTGGATTCAATAAAACCTTGCTAGAGCTGTGCATGTTGTTTCCCTCACACTTTTCAAATATAGCAGAAATTTAACGCCTTTTGATAAATACAGGAAAAAGGAGCATAGGAGTATAAAACGTGAAAGAACTACATATAAGCATGAGAAACATGTCTATTTCCTGTAAATTATGGGCTTATTCAAATTGGTAACAGTACCCATCGTTTTGCCACTTTCTTTGATAGCAGCATACACTGCTTTTTATGAAGTGCTGACACAAAACAGGCATCATTTGCATTTTCATCTTCTTTCCTTGTTCTAAATGTGTTTCATGCACTTTCTCTCATAGAAACATCATCATTTTTGGTAGATTTGTGCCACCAGTGCTGGGAACAGCAGAAGGTATACTGTAGTGGAATTTGGGGTGGGGAAGAGGAAGGAGGAAGAAGAGTTGACCCTCAAATGTTCTTTCACATTAGAAATCTTTCTCTTAAAGGTTTTTGATTGAAAAAGGCTGTCTGCAGATATGTAAGCCTATGAAAGATATCCCTTGGAAACCATACTGATGACTTCAATATTATGAAGTTCAATCCACAGCAAAACCTCACCTCTTTTCTTTGGCAACCCTAAAATCTGCTCTGAACACCTCCTCAAACTGAGACATGTTGTGTAGAAAAGGGAGTATAGTGACTTCAGGGCTGCTTTGAAAAATGATTGTTTCTATTTGCTGTGACTTTTTTAACTGCCGTGATTTAAATAGGAAGAATAATATTAGAAAACTGAAATCAATAAGCCTGGGAAGATGTATCTGAAAACTCAGAAGCAGCCTCTTCTGCCACAAAATCTCTTCACTGCAAAGAAAATAGTAGGGAGGCTCACATTCTGAAATAAATTAAATCCGTTTGATAAGACATTACAATAAAAGCAGCTTCAGTGAATGTCTGTGTCTCTATATATCAATAAGTAATAAGGTTGAATCTTGTAAGGCTGCAAGCATCTGTGAAAATACTATAAGTCAGGTTCAATAAAGACTCTAAGCAGGTAAAATGGGATGCAATAGGTTTAAATAAGACACATAGTTTTAAGACATAATAAAGCAGTCCCTACCGAGTTGCATGCTCCACCACAGTGACTTTTAAAACTCCATATGTAAGTTTATGAAGGAAGAGCTTCACTGAAAGGGTGTGAAAGACGTTAGTTCTTTTTCAGATTACTGCAACAAAATAGTGTCTATGCAATGTCTCAGGAAAACCACAGTCTGCGCAGCCTCTAAAGCTCACACAACACTAGATACTTAAAGGTTTGTAATTATAGAGTCTATCATAAAGAATAAGTCATTTGAGTCAATTAGAATCCATGGTATTGACATGTTCCTTGCAATAATGCAAAATTTGTGAGCAAATGTCACCTCCACATCTGTCCATCTCTGTCCTGCCATTCCAAAAGTCTTTCTCTTCCACAGTTCCCATAGCAATTAATACTAGTCATAACTCCAGTAATTTTGACCTCACATCAGAGAAACAAATTAGGCTTTCTCATTTTGTCCTTCTTTTGTTGTTTCTAAGCCTTTTTTTACAGATTTTTGCTTTCCTATGCAGCACTGTGCAGCACCCGGAGGTCATCACTTCCAGTCTTTCTCAGATTGTTTTGAATCCCCCTACTTGTTTCTTTCTCAACAAAGGTCTAATGACTCAAATGATCTATATTTAGAAGAAATAATAATAAGTCTTCCACTCTTGTGAAGTAAGTCAGGTACCTGGGAATGGGATGGAAATGTGAGTATGCAGAAGTACTGCTAGCATGCCAAATGTACAGCTGATTAATAGCAAACACTGGGGGTATGAGTATCTGCGTCTAAGATATCTTACCTGGAAAAGCAGGAGGTACCTCTACTCACTAAGCATTTACAGCCTGAATGCGTATCCTGAAATCAGAAGGCTGTGCCTTTTAAACAATTTGTGTGAAATGCAGTCCATTATGCTGGAAATATTTTGATAAAAGTGTTTAATCCACAACAAAAGAGCTATTATGGATTAGATAAACAATAGCAGAGGTGGTTTAGAAACTGCCCTGAATATTGTCAACCAACCCAGGTACAAGTACTGCTACAGAAGTCCTGCAAAATATTTAAGAATGAAATAGGCACTATCCATTTTCAACATTATATATTGCTTTTAATACTGAGTTAAGAACACTTTGTTATTTTTTTCCCTTTTTCGTTTTCTCAAATGTTGATTTGTCAGCCTGTATAAATTAGTTGTTTTATTGAAAATCCACTACTATCTATGATACTTTATTTTCTATGTATTTATATGGCCAGATAACAGAGACTTTGTTACCTTTAAGTTACTTCAACAGGATAATCAAATGCTGCCTTTTTGTATCATGTTTAATTTTCGCCTCTTCCCATTTTGTGCTATTTCTGCTCGGTAGTAAGCACATGGAGCATAGGAAACATGACACTCTACACAGAAACAATTCAAGTTCTTCTTTTTCTCTTTGGGGATTTTCTCAAGTGGGTTTCCTGACAGACTGCAGAAAGGACCAACGTGCGTTGCCTTTCTGAACACCTCATGAGACCTGTGCTAACAACTGTGCTAACAACAAATTCTGTCTCGAAGATGCTTTGAGAGTGCAGTTGTGTCAGGGGCGATTTGATTACAGTGCTCTCCACAAGGGCCATCATGCCATTTGAAGGAAGGACATAAGGGTGAGAAAGTAGAGCAAAAATTAGGTACAAGTAGATATTTGCTGAGTACATAAAACTGCTAGCAGAGGCCAGGTCAGAAGCAAATAATCCAGATGGCTAGACAGTTTGAATGATACATTTGAAGCAAGTAGGGAAATGCAGGTCTCATATGCCAGTTAAAGGAATTCTGACAACGCCAGATCACCTTCTATAAGACAAATGAGACAAACCAGGACACTGAACAAGAAGCAGCCCTGACTTCTGGACCACATACCAGCATGTGCTAAAAGTGCCACCCAAATCTGCTAGACAAGCCTCATTCCTTACAGAGACAGGCCTCTGATTTTGGTAGCAACATACCGGAGCAAACTCCATATTCTTTGACAAATACAGACTCCCATCTAATTTTGGCTCTCAGACAGGATTCTGCTATTTTCTTCTGGAACTAATAATACCTCAGCAGATTGTGAACAGGTTGTTGAACTGTTCTGTAGAGCTGCACCAGCTTTGCAGTTTCTATTTCAACATTTCTAACCAAAACTGAAACTGGGTTGCCAAGAGAACTAAATGCCTGAACTGTAGAAAGTGCCTCATGCCAAAAATCAGGTGGTTTTGTGAAATCTCTCACAACAGCTGTCAAGGTTACACTGAAAATGGAACTATTTTTCATTTCTTACTATTACTTTAAGCTGTACAGGAGAGTTCTCAAGTTCAGGAACTGAAGCAACATGCCCGAGCCTTATCACAAACTCTAAGTCTGCAGCAGCCAACCAGGCAAGAAGAGGGTGATGCTGGGAGCAACAGAGGGAGATTTAAATGCCTCCGGGAAGAAGAGGCAAAGGGGTGGCACTGTATGTAACAGAAGGGGTAGAATTTGTGCAGCTCACAGTTGGCAATGGCTCGATTGAGAGCTTTGGGATAAGACTCAAGGGGCAAACAAATCATGTGAATGTCACTGTGGGAGTCTACTATAGACCCCCCAGCCAGGACAATGACACCAACAAATTATTCTTTGAGGAACTAAGGGACTCTTCCCAGTCAACTGCTCTCATCCTTATGGGGGATTTCAACTTGCCAGAAAGTAACGGGGAATGTCACACAGCTGCTACAACCCAGCCCAGAAGATTCCTAAAAAAACCTGGATGGCAGCTTTATGGAACAGGCCCTAAGGGAGCTGGCTCAGAAAGATGCCCTCCTTGATCTATTGCTTGTCAACAGAGAGGATCTCATAAGGGAAGTGGAGATTGGTGGCCGTCTTGGCCACAGCAACAGAGTTTAGAATTTCTGTTGACAGGAGGGAAAGTGCCAGCAAAACCTCAACTCTGGACATGAGGAGAGCAGAATTCAGCCTGCTTAGATAATTATTAAGTAACATCCCCTGGGAAAATGTTTTTGCTGGTATGGGAGTCATTAAGTGTTGGTCACTTTTTGAGCATTACATCCCAAGGGCACAGGAGCAGGCAATTCCTAAATGTCAGAAGTCAAGCAGGTGAGGCAAAAGGCTGGCTTGGTTGACCAGGAATCTTCTCTCAGAAATAAGGTAAAAAAGGAAGGTATATGCCTAGCAGAAGCAAGAACAGGTGTCATGGAAGAATACAGAGATGCTGCTTGCCACTGTAAGGAGAAAATTCATCCAGTCAAAGCTCAAATGGAGTTGAAGCTGGCCAGAGATGTGGGGGACAATAAAAGGAGTCTTTTCAAACATACTATTGGCAAAAAGCTGGGTAGAAATAACATTGGCCCGTTACAGGATGAGGACGGTCACCTCACAAACAAGGACATGGACAAGGCAGAGGTGTTTAACACATTCTTTGCCTCTGTCTTCAACACAGATGATGCACCAAGGGGGTCTCAGCACCCTGAACTGGAGGACCATGACTACAAGAATGATCAGCTCGCAGCCAACCCTAAAATTCTGTAGGGATCTGCTGCTCCAGCTGGATCCCTACAGATCTATGGGGCCTGACGGGATTCATCCAGGAATCCCCAAAGAGCTCGGTGATGTCATTGCAAAACCTCTCTCGATGACTTTTGACTGGTGTTGGAAATCCAGAGAGGTCCCAGCTGACTGGAAGCTGACAAACGTTGCTGTGATTTTCAACAGGGGTAAGAAGAACGACCCGGGGAAATACAGTCCTGTCACTCTCACTTCAGTACCTGGTAAAGTTAAGGAGAAGGTTATTCGGGGAGGTATTGAAAAACACCTGAAAGACAACGCAGTCACTGATCACAACCAGAACGGCTTCATGAAAGGAAAGTCCTGCTTGTCAAATGTGGTTTTGGTTTCTGACAAGGAAACCCACCCAGTGGATCAAGGGAAGCAACTTGATGAGATCTTTTTGGATTTCAGCAAAGCTCTAGGTACTCTCTTAGTATCCTTCTGAACAAAATGCTCTGCACTCAANGGGGAAGCCGTATGAGGAGTGGTTGATGTCCCTTGGTCTGTTCAGCCTGGAGGAGACTGAGGGGAGACCCCACTGCAGTTACAACTTCTTGTGAGGGGAAGAGGAGGGGCAGAGACTGATCTCTTCTCTGTGGTGACAGTGACAGGACCCAAGGGAATGGCCTGAAGTTGTGCCTGGGGAGGTGTAGGTTGGATATCAGAAAAAGGTTCTTCACCCAGAGGGTGGCTGGGGACTGGAACAGGCTCCCTGGGGAAGTGGTCACAAGATCAAGCCTGACAGAGTTTGAGAAGTGTTTTGACAGTGCTCTCGAGCACATGGTGTGACTCTTGGGGATGGTGATGTGCAGGGTCAGGAGTCTCACTCAATGATCCTTGTGGGTCCCTTCCAACCCAGCTTATTCTGGGATTCTGTTCCTGGAACAGCCAGTGTGCAAGACATAATCTATGCCTACAGCATACACTGCACAAGAGAACAAGTTACATACAAAGAGTGTCAAAGCAGGAGAATGTCCATTTATAATACCTTTTAGATCATAAATATGTACTGTTCACCTCCAAATATTGCTTCCAATCCACTGTTACTCATTTGCTATTTTTCTCGGACACCACAAACTAAAGTGACTCTCTAGGGGTGTTCAGAAAAAAATACAGGGTTTCCTTGCAGTGAATCATATCAAAAGGAAGTTTCTATGCAAAAAGCAATAGTAGGAAAACGAATAGGAAAGACCATCATTTTCATCAATGCAAAATGGCAGTAATACTTTAAATCACAAAGAATATACCTGTCTTATTCCGTACTATGCTAAGCAATCTCACCTGTTTTATTCTGTACTATGCTAAGCAATCTCACTTAAACTAAGCCCAATATCCTACTTTATATAGTGCAGAAATTGGGAAAAAATGACTCTTCAGACAATGGAACACTTCAGAAAGTGCTTCCAGCTTCGTGCTGAACCCAAAGTCTAAATGTATATCTAATGATATATATGAGTGAATGGTTTATGTACATATTTACAAGCCGTACACACACACTCTCCCTTCTACCGTGATGCACAAAAAGGAAAGATACTGTAGTACACATAAGGATAAATGTGTCGTACTACTAACAGTCAAATCTTTTTTTTTTTTAAACTATTCTGTCTCTTATAACAACTTCTGAAATATCCATGTAAATATGCACAGACATACTATAATCTTTGAAATGAGATTTAAAGCTTAGCTATTGCCAAAGGTTATTTAGCATTTCTACACTTGTTATGATAACTTGTCAATAAATTCTAGTATTGTTTAAAAATTATAATTAGGAAACTTATAATGCATATTCAGTCATGCTTGTCATCTATCACAGGTTTTAGTGCAGTACATCTGATGCAGAATTCCACAGTAAAATAAAGAGCAATGACAGGAATGCCAGTCTCTGTATTTCTGATGATTAAAAGGCTGAGTGCTTGCCAGCAGCAGCATGCTGTCAGTAAAAATGAATCTGAAACAGATGCCAACCACATCAACAGCTTGAGCGATATACATTTTTCATTAGACAAAGACAGAAATCATGATGGAAATAAACAGGTACAAGGCACACCAAAGAATACCACCACTACACCCCAAATTCAAAATATAGTTATTAGTACTCTATGTCCAAACTAGACAACTCTGTTCATGTCTAAGCCTGTAAAATCAGTATGTTTAGGGTTAAAACTATGAATACAAATAGAAGTTGGAACAGGCTGTTGTAATTTTATATTTAACCTCTGTCAATCTTGGATATTGTTTTACTAACACATGAACAGAAAGATCTATTTATTCACACTGGAGCACAAATTTCAGTTTTCTTTTGGTTTTTTTTGCTATCTGAACTTTATATCAGTGTAATGTGCACCTACTAGTGACTATATGGCTAAAAGGCTCTTTCCCTACTACCCATCTCCCAAGGAGACCACAAGCCTCTGGCTTTGGCTAATGATATGCTGGGGGAAAAAAACCAACCGTACAACTACAGAAACAAAAAATTGACTTCTCAAAGTTTTTTATCCTCAAAACTGATTTTTTTTGAATAATATTCGTTTAATCATATTTCAGTGTCTCTCTATTTCAAAATTTGTGGCTTTGTCTTCATGTTACTACCCACTTACTGAGATGTTCCATTTATCTAGATACCAACATTCATTTAGAGACCCCAGCAAATGTGCAGTTCTATTTCAAGAGAGAAGTGCCTGAAAACTGGAAAAGTAAACACTATCCCCATCTTCAAGAAGGCTAAGAAGAAGGACCCACACAACAGGCCTGTCAGCATCACTTTGGTCGCTAGGAAGGTGAGGGGCACCTTTTGTAAACCATTTCCAGGTATGTTAAGGACAAAAATAAAAATCACGAGGGGTGGTCACAGCACAGCTTCACCAAGAGGAAGTCATTCTTGACTAACTTGACAAAGTTCAGTGATGGAGTGATTGGCCTGTGGATGATGAGACAGCAGTGGAGTTCAGTAAGGCCTTTGAAACTCTCTGAACATAAGATGTGATATACAGGTTGCTTACGCAGATGCTAAGGAGGATTGAAAACTGAGTCCAGCCCTGTTTAGCAGAGGGTCATGCTGCATCCAGAGGCACTTTGACAGGCTGAAAAAATGGGCTGACAGGAGCCACATTAAGCTCTGCACACTGGCACAGGCTGTCCAAAGAGGTTGTGGAGTCTCCCTCACTGGAAATATTCAAGAACAGTCTGGATGCAATCCTGTGCCATGTGCTCTAGGATGAGCCTGCTTGAACAGGAAGGCTGGACCAGATGACCCTCTGTGGTCCCTTCCAACCTGACGGGTTCTGTGATCCTGTGGGTCTGTGAAATGCAAAGTCCTGCACCTGAGGAGAAATAACCCTATGCACCAGTACACGCTGGGGGCCACCCAGGTGGAAAGCAACCTGGCAGAAAATAGCCTGAGGGTCCTGGTGGACACCAGGCTGAACACAAGCCAGCAATGTGCACCGGCACAAAAGGTGAATGGTAGGCTGAGCTGCACCGGAAGGGGTGTTGCTAGTAGGTTGAGGGAAATGATTCTACTTCATTACTCAGCCCACAGCTGGGCTCCTGAGTACAAGAGAGACACACTCGAGACAATCCAGTGAAGATCCACTAAGATAACTGAGGGATTGGAACAGTTAAGGTACAAGGAAAAGCTGAAAGATCCTGAACTGTTTAGCCTGAACAAAAGAAGGCTCAAGGGGACCTTATTAATGCATACAAGTAGGTGAAAGGAGGGTGTAAAGAGTCGGGAGCCAGAGTCTTCCAACTGGTGTACACGAAAAGGATGAGATGCAATGGGCACAAACTGAGATACGTGTGATACTGAATGAAGCATCAGGAAACACTGTTTTACTGTGAGGTAGCCCAGAGAGGTCATGGAGTCTCCCTCCTTGGACTCCTCTAGACATGGCTGTGGGCAACTACCTCCTGCTATCTCTGCTTGAACAGGGAGAGTGAACAAGACGATCTCCAGAGGTTCCTTCCAACCTCAACCATTGTGTGACTCTGTGTGATTTAAGAGTATGTTGCATTTATGAAATCTAATTAAACGTCAAATGGGATTTAATTTCTTCATTTTGTGTAATGAATTTAGTTGCAGGGTTTCATATTCCCAAAGACTGGAGTGCCTAGAAGGGAACAAAAAGGACAGAATGGAATGAAAATCTTGCATCTAAGCCAAAAATATGGAAATGGTTCTCTTATGTTTAACTGAGAAAGCTTTTGGATTTGCATGTATGCATGTTTGCATTTTCAAGGAGGCGGTGAGGATTTCTGTTGCATTTTAGTATTCCCTCTACACCTAATCGGTTTTAAATGCTACTGCTTGAGCACCGATGAAATAGTTTTATTCACAACTGCCATTTCTTTAGCCTGAAAAATGCGCTATACTAACATTTGAACAACTTTATTTTGATTTTTTTCCTGAAATTCCAAAGAAATTATAAAAAGAGATTTTCTAGCTCAACTACTTGTTACATGCATTTTATCTCACCATACTGCATATTTTTTCATTCCACACTGTCTAGAAAACAAAATTTTTAAAATTATTCTAAGTATCCACTTGGAAGGACTGAATGAATACTAATTAAAATATCCTTGATTATTTCTTAAATTATTCAAGGGAAATATACAGTCTATTTCTAAATACAATGCAGTACAATTAGTTAAGTTTAAGTTATGTAATTTTGTCTTTTTCCATTGAGTGGCTGGCCTAGTCTTTATAAACACGGACACAAAGTGTTCATTACATCCAAGCTTCCAAATCATTGAGTTGTCTGCATGTTTATTAAATATAGATGTTTAATCTGACCATGACTGGTTGCTATCAGCCCATATCTTCTCCACAATTTCTCCTGCTCATCTAGACTATCTTATAAACATTCCTATCAAAGGTCACGAAGAATACTGAATTATTGTTCTCATGAGGCTTATTCTATGTTGCTAAGAGTATATTTCAATTTACAGAGAACTGGCAAATTTCTGCTCTCAGTTATCCTGACATAAAAACTGTAATGAATTTAATTGCTTATACCAAGAGGCATAACAAATGATCTCAGAAGCACTCAATTCAGCTCTGATTTGGGGAAAATAACATTTTCTCCCTAAGTTGGCAGCAAACACAGAGTGAGAACTCTTGCTGCACCTGAGCCTTGTACAGTTTAGCTGCACATGCACTTCAAATTCTAAATGTGGGAGAAAAGACTTCAGAATGCTGTCAGCTTCTTTTTCCTGAAATCAGAGCACTTGTCATCAGGAAAATAATATCATCCAAAGGTAGATGGAAAGTAAAATATGTAGTGCTATACTTTATTACAGCCTACACTGGTGACCAAGATCAGTTCATTCCAACAATGGAGGGAAAGATTTCATCTTTTTCTTTAAAAGGACAATGCATAGAAGTCTTTCAAAGTTTCTGTCCCATCAGAACTGGATAAAATAGGTCAGGAGAAAGACAAAAAAAGGAAAAGGAAGAAAAAGGAAGAAGCTTAATGTGTCCTTTTTTTTTTTTAACTGCAAAAGATTGGTGAGCTTCTAACATTTTTTTTCTTTCCACTGTGAAGTATTGTGCTCATTCTGCAGGATGTCAGACTATCAGAACAAAATATAAATATAAGGACTAACAAGGAATCTCTAATTCAAAACTGCTATCATATTCAAACTTATGGTCTTGGTGCAACCTCTAAGAATCATCAGAGATTAAAACTCAGTCTCTAGGTCTCTTTTTCTCTGCTTTCTCTGATGTGCTCACTAAGAAGAGATAACCATAACCCTAGTATTTAAAACAAGAAGTTTCTCTTCAGTTTGCCGAGATCACACATCTATGCTAACACAAACACCTTCTCATGTCAAAGCACTTGAGAGCAGGAGCTCTCCCCGCTGCCTTTCAAACTGGCTGCGGCCTCTGATACAAGGGTTTCTTTGTCATTAGCTCTCCCCTGTGTCTCTAAGCTTATCTATCAATTTGAGACATAATGTTCCCTAAAAATAATAATAGTTGCTATTGAGGAAGAAAGCATCTCTAACCTTGCAGTTCTGGGGGAAAATGGATACATATTTCGTTGTTTCCTCTAGGTTAAACATAAGCCAAGCAAACCTGAAACATTCTCCTTGAGACGACTTCAGTAAAAATACAGTGCAGTCACACTTCAAAACCATGGGCCACAATATCTGTGGTTGTAATGTAAGTCTAAAAATGTTAAATTAAGTTTTATTATGGAGTTTCAAAATAAAATCAAATAGTAATTTCTCAGAGATATGCACTGAATGTCACTCTACTAAGGTACTTTGTTGACATCCTAAATGATAGACATACATGAATCATCTCTGATTTTTTTAACATATTTATTGAAGCCGTGTGGAGGTATAAAGATAAATGCAAGGCAGAAAACAGTTAAAGAAAGGACTACAGTTGATGTCTCACTTTTTTATTTGGATTTCTAAATTCTTTTATTCGTAGCTACCAAAATATGTTATTGCTTACATAAATGCTTCTGATCTCGCTTTGCCTTCATCTAAATGTATTCATAACTCTGAAAGGAAAATAGAAATCTACCAATTTGTAGCTACTTTTACCTATGCAGAAGTTTCTATAAAGACAATCAAAGAAAAGTTGAGATGATAACAGGACAAACTAAAGGAGTAATAATAAAACAATCATATAAAATTTAAAGATATCATGAAATAAGTATTTTCATTTAGAAATGCATTCATGTAAATTGCTGTATTATCTGCTTTTTCAAACTTGGTTTTCAGAAGAAACACTCTTCTGTCTTTATGATAAATAACAAACTTGCCTTTGGTAGAAAAATACGTGACATATATTTCTGATATCATTGTGGGGAAGAATGGGGTTAAAATTTCAGGAAGAAAGGCTTCAGAAAAAAAATACCTTCGACAAGTTTCTCCCTTCGACAAGTTTCTCTCCATTACTACAATATAACAGAAGATAAAAATAATTTATTTTTAATAGTTCTCTTAAGAAAACACTGACCAAATTTCTACAATTCCCATATTAATTTGGCTCATGCCCATTTTCGGGCACTGTGTAATGTAACTGTGAAGAACACCTGACTAGACACAGCAGTAAAATCATCAGTTGAGTCCCTATGACCCATAAGGGTGTCATAATAGGTAATATATTAATGAAGATCTTATTTTCAATTCTCAGAAGATCACATTAACCATCCAGAAGGAACATGGTAATCCTACATGAACAAAACTTAGTATCTACTAAGTAAACTCTACTATGTCTGTATCAAACAGTTAACCTCAAATTTCAATATTTTATGACTTTCTGTATCTGGTGAGAAAAGATTTGGGGTTGATTTTCAATTTTTAAAAGAACGAGGGATAAGAACAAACTACTGATATGAACACATAAGAATGAAGATATGGCCACTGAATGCTTTCAGTTCATTGAAGGCAAAACAATGCCAAACGATAAATAAGAGTGTATTTTGTTGTTCTGTTTGGATGTTTTGTTTACAGACTAATTTTTAAGACTAGACAACTACTAATAGAAGGGCTACAGCACTGTTAAACTGACTGCAGGCACATGAAACCGTAACAAGTGTGAGCAGCACAATATTGTAAGATGGCCCAGCTCAGCTTCCCACTATTTTGCATTCATGCCTGTGTTACCAAGACTCAGCAAAAT
The DNA here is from genome assembly GCA_013397845.1 of Melanocharis versteri. Lineage (NCBI taxonomy): Eukaryota > Metazoa > Chordata > Aves > Passeriformes > Melanocharitidae > Melanocharis > Melanocharis versteri. Next base: position 402,385 of record VZTG01004869.1, on the reverse strand, counting down.
TTGTCAGAAGCTTGTACATTTAAGCAATAGCAAGACTTTTTCTTCACGGTGTTTCAGTTTTGACTGGCAGAACTTCTACTTTGTTCTCTTTTAGAACTGGAATGAAAAAAACGACAAAAAACAAACAAATAAATAAAACCAATCAAATGAAAAATAAACCTCTAACATTTATCTTCATTTAATTCCTGGCAGTAAAATACTTCAGACTGTTCCTGATTCTGAAATCAGATGAGATTCTTACAAATATGATAGGTGTTGTGGAAAAGTACTAACTACATTTTAAGAGAAAAATATTCTATAAAAATATACCTTCTATTACTTTCCTACTCTTGAAGAGTATGAATTTCAAATGGAATGCTTTAATGGTTGCATGGCAGTGAAATTGTAGAGGTTTGTGAAAATCAATATGCAGTTTTTCAGGCTATGTAGCCAAAGAAACCCCAGACAGCCAAGATGATGTTTATATTATCCAAATGACACCATAAGACAGCATGGCTCCCTAAAATTCCAGTTCTGCGTGAGACTTAACCAGCTGACCAATATAATCACTCACATATTTTGTTCTAGAATTTGGCCACACTCTTAATAGACTACAGAAAAACCTGTGTTATAATTAGTAGGGCAGAAGGGATTTGGCAGCACACTTCTTCAGCTGACAAACTTTCTGCATGTTCCCAATCAATGAAACTTCATCAGGTTTCAGATTTCTCTCCCAAGGCAAAGTTTTATTTTTTTGTGTGTCTGTGTATGGTGAAAACCATATAGGCTAGGCTATCTCAGGATGGATTCAAAACTGTACTGAACTGTCCTGTCCAAAAATGTATTTAATCCATGATTGGTCTTGACCTTGCTGATTGAAACTCTTTAGAGCAAAGCAAAAACATGAAGAAATTACTTACACTTTGTATGCATTTTCTCAGCTACAGAATAGAGACAGAATTCACCATACATTGCCTCTAACCACAGAAGACTGAATTATTTATGCAGAGAGATACTCTGTGTTATAATGTGCAAGAGAGTCTGCAATAATCTATTTTTCAGACAGGACCTGTTTTAAGATCTTGGCTATAATTAGGCACAGATGACTTTCAAACTTCTCACATGAGTGATACAAAGCTGAGTCTATTGTCTTTAGTTCCAGAAATGTTTTTCTCTGCTTCTATTTTTTCTTCCCCTGCTCTAATATCATGGACAATAAGAATTTTTTTGACAAAATTTAAAATTGGTATATTCATTAAAAAAAAAATCTATTTTGCTACACTCTTTGACTACAGATTTAAATCCCAAAATTCCCGATCTCTCCTATCAATGTGGAGTTTGGTTTTCTTCAGAGAAGAGTAACAGAGAAAATACAGCTCACAGCAGTGATTAAGTCACAAACCCAGTGCATTAAAGTTGTTGCCACTTTCAATATGGATACACACTGTAGTGGGCATTAAAAAAAACCCAAACAACGCAATCCCTTGAATACATTTTTCTTTCACTTAGGTCTTTCATATTTTGGCTAAAAATTGGTCTCTGTGCTAGTAATTGCAAAAGGCTTAAATCGGCTTTTTTCAGGCTCTTTACAGAAATCAAAGATGCCACTGAACTTTGAGGGCCGCCATATCAGAGAACACAAGCTGTGAGAGAAGTTGAGACTGAGCTCAGCTGGCATGTCACAGAGATTATGCATTTCGTCAGGACTGTCATATGTCTGCCTTTTGGATTAATAACTCAAGTCAAATATGCTCTTTTTTGAGTTTTTATTTTCATTGAAAATCCAAGGATTTTCATATGGCACTACAAACAATTCGGTGTCAAAAGGTTTTCCCTAGAGGGAATACAACCCTTCAAGAAGACTGTCACATGGTTTCTCTGAAAGACATTTTGTATCTGTCTGCAGAGCACTTTGGTTGACAGAATTAAGTCGACAGCCCCCAAGAAAAAGACAGACAAAATAAAGCTCCTGTGGCACATCCACTCACTGGCAACAAATATTGTGAACAGCCATGAACCAGAACTTCTTTCCTCACTAGACAAACTGTGCATTCTTAATATTTCCACTGATATTTGAGGCACAGAAAAGCTTGTCATTAAAGTGAAAAAATAATAATTCTCAATTACTTTTTTCCGATTTTTCAAAAATTCTATGCTGATGACATAGCTATTTAATGTAATTAATATCTAATTTCTAGAGGTTGATATACAATTTGATTTACAATCTATTTATTGAAAGTAGGAGTCTTTCTGAGAACTAAGAGATGAGGAGTTAATGAAAAGTTAGTACAGCAAAGATTATAACAGAATATAATTTATGAAGATTTTTTTGGTAATAGAAACAGTGTTTCATTTGGCTGTGATTTCACTTTTTTTTTTGTCCTTTTTCATATTTTCCCCTGAACTAGATGGATTTAAGCTGAGGTGGCCCACCTATACAATCTAAGGAAAAGATTTTAAAAATAATGTCTTCAAAAGGTGAAATTTTTCAAAAATGAGTTCTTGAGAGTTAATTTTAGTTACAATTTTTAACCTGAAACTCCTTAAGCCAAATTCAACCCCCCTCAGGCAAACCCAGGAGCTACTTAAATTAAATGTAGATGGCATCAGGTGGCATAGGATATCAATTAGACTTTATACTTGTACATTGGGAATCAAGAAGGAAAGTAAAATACTTTTTAAATTTAAGAAATGCAGATTGTAAAAATAAAATTATGTAGAGGTATTATTAGTGCATTAGAAATTTATTACAGATCAATATTTAAGAAAAAAAAAAAAAAAACCTGAGAAGGCTGAATTTAAATAATTCTGTTTCAGGCAAAATGATGCAAAGTATATGAGAAACCAAAGGTATTTGCTGGGTTTCAAAAAATATTATGTTCTATGTTTTCAGTAGACCAAGAAGTAAAGCAATAATTGAGCCATTAAAAATTACAGTAGACTATAGGGTGGACAAAGAGACATCGTGATTTAATATCTTCAGGAGCTATAGAAGAGACTCCATTTCCAGATACATTAGGAGTAACATAGCATGACAATCTAGATGTTCATTAGTATTTAAAGATGCAAATTTCTGATGCATAAGTTTTAAAAAAATTCTTTTTTGAAGTAAATGGTCTGTTTTTTTTCATTTTCATCGTAATGCAGACTTCCACCAATACAGTAGTTAATGTAATCTGAGCATTCAGAATATGACAGTAGATCAGTTAATATACTGGTAAAATCTTCAACCCCTATGAATTTTTTAAGAGTTGAGATCTAGAAATTTCTAAATATAGTGCAAAATTAATGTAAACCATTTGTAGTAAGGTGTTATGGAATCCCTGGTGTAATTTGAACAGAGCTGGTGTCAATTCCTTTTCAAGAATTACCCTCTATTTTCTGTAACAATAATCATTCTGCAATCAAATGCAATATATAACAGAAGGTATTTTTGTTTGGAATTAGGATAAAGGAAAGAGTTTAACAGGAACAACTTGATGATACAAGCCTCTCCTTCACATGTATTTGCCTCCTCCAGACAATTAAAAAAAGAATTACAGAAATCTAAAGGGAATTAAAATACCTTCATGTTCTCAAGAGAAAATGTCAAAATGGAAGACACAGGTTACAGTTTTCTAACAGAAACCAATTGCTATAGGACACAGTAGTGTTACAAGCCTGCCCGCACAGACAGAGGAAAGCAGTACATGAGAGATCTTTTCTACCATGTTCTTTCTCTTACAAGACAATTTCCGCAGACTCTGTTGTTCTCCAGACTCTGCAGACTATTGTGAGATGGCAAATGGACACAAATATAATGACATTTAAAGAAAGGATATTCGAGACAAACAGTTGTATCTTGTTTTTTTCCAATAGCAGCCTGTCAGTGTATACATTTATGGAAAGATATGTTTAACACCTGAGCTGTGTAGCTTTCTGCTGAAGTGTTTTTTACTTTTACATTTTACTGAAGTGTTGCTTGACGATAGACCACTTATTTGTAATTTAAAAATATGCAATTGTATTGGCATCCATCAACATAATGCATCTCTTAAAATCTAAGAATTTCACACAAGAAAAAAGTCAGGTGTGTTTCCTATTTTTGCAATAATTCTGAACAGCTGTAGATAGCCAGAGCCTAACTAAAACAGATTTTCAACTATTATTTAATATAAAGAAATGGCACTCCGAAGTGCATGAGCAGACAATACTATACCATAGATGTTCAAAACATTATTTTAAGATGGAAATAGTGCTTTCAAACTGGATCATATATATATATTTAAGCAGAATACCTATTAACGCAGAATATGGATTTTCTTTCTAAGATTTTTTATTTCATTAATCTTTTGTATAGTTGAGAAAAAACTACATGTCCACATACCACTTAATGCATTCAACTTTAGTACAAGCCTATAATCAAAGTGGAAAATAATATGGCTAATAATTTCCTAATAAATTATAATGAACAAGATGTGCTGGATATGGAATAGATAGGCTTTACTGAAAAAAAGCAAAAATGACCAGAGAGTTGCTTTTCCAAGCTTTAGAACTTCTACGCCTGTGCTAAACATGATCCAGAACTAAGCTGTTCAATCATTTATATATTTTTCATTCTTTCAAGTGCATGAATCTAGAATTTGTATTTCCAAAAGTTCTTTATCAAGCTTTCCATTACGCTTGATCCAAGGTACCATGCTCAGTAACATTTCTCTTATTACAGAGTCTGGAAGATGTCAAACAAAACCTAATCCAGGCAGAGAGACCTTGGTTAGAATTAAAAGATAAATAGAAACTTGATTTAGTCATTTTTCATGAAGCCAAATGCAGAGATCGAGACTGCTGTCTGCAAGCAGGGATGGAAGGAGTGGGATGCAAGTCACGGCTAGTTTTACATGATCTTCATGCTTGTTACACTTCAGGCAGTACCATGCTTGTGTAGGCTTCAAGGGTTACTCTGACTCAGCTGCCAGTGTCATCCTGATTCTAAAAGAGCAACTAGAGATAATTGGTTGCAAACCCAGTTATTCGAACCTTACTACTAAGAGTTGTCATGTTTCACGGTTTAACTCTCTAAACGCACACTATTCAGGGATCAATTACAGCAAGAGTGCCAAAACAGGTGTTGAGGGTTAGGCAGTCCTTACGTTGTTGCCATCCATATTCAACTAATTTTAAACATCCACTGAGGATTTAGAAATATGCTGTGCTACAACACACTGAAATGTTATCCGAGGGAAGGAAAAAATATGAAGTTTTATGTATGAACTCGAAAGGCAAAACATATAAGAATCAGTTTCATCAGTAGACTCTGTTATTTACATTATGTTCGCATTTATTTTGTCTCTGTTGTTTCTGTCATTGTCTTCAGTTCTCACAAATCACAACAAGAAAAGAGATTCAGTCTGAAATGAAAATGTACTTTGTGTTGGCTGAAGTACAGAATATGATAAACTGAAACCAAAAAAGCAAATTACATTGTAGAGCACTATTCTTAACAGCAGAATTTGAATGTTACTGAACAATCCACTACACAGAAAAGTAAGACCTAATCTACATTCTAACATATTCCATTTACTATAACGTTTCCATTTCAACTATCTTGGCTATAAAGGAATGATACTAAAAAGAGAAAAGGAAAGACAAATAGACTACAAAGTCTGATTTGATGGCTTTAATGGCAATTCAATGTGTTTACATTAATTTATTTCCTTTCTTGTAAATTCACCAGCATTTTGACATTGAGGGCCACTTGCAAAGAATAACCTTCTTTTCCTTGGAAGCACTTCTACCCACCCTTCTGAGGAACAGTAGCATTATTTGGACATAGCAACCACTTTTTGATCTGGAGAAGAAATGGCTAATTTATGTAACTTGTTTATCTAGAGAAAGGGTTGTGACAAACAGCACATAAATCTCTGTATGTGAAAATATGTAAAGAGCTGCTATATGTCCATAGCTTACTGGCCTGAACTTTTCTGCCCCTGTAGGATTTTAAAGAAGCTGATAAAATTAAATTAACACATCATCTGTATTTTTCTGTGATGCCTGCACTTCTATATCTAGGAAAATTTCTACTATTGGAAAAGATGGCTTTCATTTTTGCAACTGTTTTTCAAAAGAAAGAAGATCTATAAGGAACTCTGTGTCTAAATGCTGACACAAATAAGTGTGCTTTGAACAAACAGTTCTATAATTTCTGAATTTACTTCATAGCATCTTTTTACAGAAAATGTTTTTTTGGACACACATAATCAACAATCTGAAATGACTGCATTACTCCATCAGATACATTTCCTTCAACTGCACTCCTAATATCTATGGGCTTCTTTTTAGCTTGAATTCTTCTGCCAAAAGTATTGTGGATGCAAATAATGAAAGATTTAAGACATAATCATGAGCAAGCATCTTTACAGACATTTTAGATGATTCAAACTTCAGAAGTGTTTCTAGCAAAATGAAAGAAACATTACTACATATTTAAAGACATGCTTTGGGATGTCTCTGCTTCATGAAGGAAAAAGTAAAAGAGAATTAACAAATCCATATTTTGCGGCTGCAGAGAATCAGGAATTCTGAAAATATCTAAAATGGCAAAAGGATTTCTTTTTATATGAAATAAGAACTACAAAAAAACTTCTCAAAATGCAGGTACAATGTCAAGAAATTACAATGTTAAAAATTCTGTAATTTTTGTAATCTGCAAAAATCGATATTTTCTCTAGCATTTTTTTTTACCTGTGCATAGTCACAGAATTAAAATTTTAAAATATTAACTCACATATAAATTATGGGAGAAAAGCATAACAAATTTCATTAATTCAGATAGTTTTTGGGTGCTTTTTTTAAATAGTTGCAGAAGAATGGACTAGCAATATTTCCACTACAGACTGTTTCTGCTAGGACATGGCCCAGATGTGGTAGATAAGAGCTTAACTTCATAGTCTTTATCATGCCGCAGGGGAGATGCACATGCCTGGTTTGCACCACATCTTACTGCTAACACTCAGCAATAAGCCAGATTTCAGTGCTTCTATCAACTAAATAAATTCACAACTCTAGATTCCAATGAGGATGACAAACCTTTGCACAAAAGACTGCCATTTCAGGGGCCTTTTGAATCTCCCATGCTCTTGCTTGCTGGTTTCTTCAATTTAAAATTAAAACGGGGAACAAAGTGAAGACACAAAATTTCTACTTTTTTTCAATTTTTGCCATCATATTAGCTAACACTTTCACGGCACCTACTCTCTCTGTGGACAATTTTGAGTGTTGTATAAACTCATACCAATGCAAAAATCACTCCACCCTTATAAAATACAGAGTTATACATAAAGACAAATATAGCAATTCTCTTAAAGCTTTTATTGATACTGTACTTATTTTAAGACAAGAGGAAAGTAAGATAAGCACATACAAATTAAGTAGGTAGGGTGGCCACTGTGCAAACTGTTATAATTGTAATCTCCAGGGGAAAACAGGTTAATTACTCTTCAGAAAACTGTAACGGTTTTCTGACAAACATTTAGTACTTTGCCACTCTAGTCTCATCTAGAAGACTGAATAACCTCTTGGATTTACCCTGACACTATGTCTATGTTCAGATTAGTGGGGGACGTTTCCTTCTAGTATAATGTCCTGTATTTTCTACACGAAGTGATCTGCCATGAAACGATTTGCCTGCTTTCCCTGTGAACTGAAGAGAGAAAAATGCTGTGTAGAAAGAACAACAGCATAAATATTCTGCTTTCATTAAAGACATTCATTTCTTTTTTGAGATTTTTGTTTTAGAAAGCCTTCTGTAAAATGAAAAGATTTAACTTCAGGTATCTTGCAGTAACTCCATGCTAACATGAAAGTTCTCTCCTTTCCAACATCAGTTCAAAATCCCTCCTCTACTTTTCAGCCCTGGTCAGAGAAGTACTTTCTCTGACTATGCTTCTGTGAAATCCTGTCAGCATCTCCCTGAGAGTGCAGTAGAGAATAAAGAAAATAGCAGGGCAGATGGTAAAAGATGAAACCTCAGTAAGGATGCTTTGTTAGCACATTGCAGGAATCAAGAGAGAATGTCACAATTGCCAGCAGGTGTAGCAATACCTCTCTGTAGGATTCAAGGAGTTCACTCTTGACAGGGCGCAGTACGACCCCTAAGAACCACAGGCTGCCTCCAGCTTCTGCTCTCTGCATTTCCTGACAGCAGTTCTATTCTCTTCTCTGTCCCACTTCACAACTCAGCACCCTGACTTGAGATCTGCCTCAGTCACCTCTCAGGGCTCATCCTTGCACTGGTCTTTGCAGCATTCTGACAATACTGTATCCACACAACAAACAACTTTATTGTGCCTTCTCTACTTCCCAGGAAGAATGCTCTCATGTCTTAAAAATTGTTATGGATGATGATTCACGGAACATTTTCCTTCATATTAAAGATGGTCTAGAACCTTTGCTTCCATACTGTTCACCTTTCATCATCTTCTGATTGGTACCTTCAGAAAAGAAATTTAAGAAGCAAGACAGAGAGGAAAGTATATTGAATTTTGCAGTATACTTCAAATATTATGAGAAAGCCAAAAGTGAAGGCGGATGTTAAGGTTATCTCAGTAACATTAACTCAGATCTATGTATCTTTGCTGCTATTTATTCTTCAGAGAAGACAATCCCATCTGTTTGAAAAGGGATGCAGAATGGAAGTGCTGCTTTTGCCTCATATGAGTGTGTAACAGCTTTACAGACCAGCTCACTTGCAACTTCCTAGCCCTGCTGCTGACCCAACACACAACATAGAGCACATAATTTCCCTGTTCTGTGCCTAATTTTCTCTTTCTGTCTGTGTCATCTGTTTGAAGTCTTTGAACCAAGGTTGTTGGGGGTTTTTTGTTTGTTTGTTTGGGGTTTTTTCTGAAATATATATTCATTTAGCATCTAAGACTGAAGTAAAAAATTCAGTGTGGACTTCTAAGCATTGACCAGTAATTATGCACGTACACTGCAGTACGGTTTCCTTTACTTCAGAAGAGCAAAAGGAGGAAACAATCAGTAAATTCCCTCTATCTTCACTCTAATACAACACTGATATTGCTTCACATAGTATTTTTATTGACAAATCAGCAGAAGTCTATTGGATCTACAAAATACAAAGAAGAAATAAATTAAGTATGGTTACATGTCTGAAAGATGGCAGTTCTGATGGAATTAGCAATTTCCAAAAACATAAGAAATGTGAATCATAATAATTCATTCTCTGCATTGTTAGTGCAGTCAGAACAAAAAAAAATAGGTTTAATTTATTATAAGGACAAATAGGATAATGGAAAACCCTTCCATAGAGAAGATGCCCAAAAGCATTGAGTAGACTGTGAATTTAAAATTAGGTGAGCATTTCCTAGCACATACATTTAGCGCTCTCTCTTGGATCCTGGAAAGGCCTTGGTAACTTCTTCAGTTCCCTTGCAGTCTTATTTTACAGGATTCTGTAACCTCTTTGCTATCTTCTGTGATTTTGAGTAAGAATGTTCCAGAAAAGCCATATTCATTAATTTTCAATTATCTGATGTATTTCAAATTCATATATTCTGGAAAATCATATGTACTCTAGGACAGAGAGCAGATGAGCAGATAATGAAATTAAAAGTGTTGTTTAATTATTATCACTTGGTTACCTCCAAAAGAATGAGAAAATGACAGCCCAGGTATCAGGTAGAACTAAAATCCCTGCAAATAAAAGATTGAGCTTTTTGACCTGTACACTTCTAGAGCTGTATAGACCTCCAGAGTATTCCACTCAAATGCTTCCCCAGCATGTCCCAATGACGTTTTTAAACAGTGATAAATTTATGGATTTAAGTAAATGAAGTTAAAAATTAAAAAAAAAAAAAAAAAAAAAAAAAAAAAAAAAAAAAAAAAAAATAAGACACAAAGCTTNAGAAAAAAGAATAGGTGCAAAGACTAGCAGTTATGGTTTTGCAGAAACCATTTCAAATTTTACAAAAAGTATTTTTAAGGTTGAAGATGCCATCAGAACTGTTCTTCTGTTGTTGTAAAAGAATCTCCAAAACTTTTGAAATAAGCTTAAGCCTGTTTTGTTTCATGTGTAAAGAAAGATCTGAAGTAGCCATCGTTTTCCATCTAAAAGGCCTGAAGCAGTGCTTAGGATGATAGTTTAACTCTTTAACTTAATTCCTGTAAACAGTATGATGGATGTCTCAAAATTAATCCAATTCACCCAAATTAGACATCTGCTGTTCTCTGCTGACTGTGCATAGAACCAAGAGAACCTGCTAAGTGCTCTTATTAACTTATGAACCAGCCTGCCTTATCCTGCCTCGAGACTGATGCCCACCAGAGGACAGCTGGCTTTCATAGGACCTGGAAGTTTTAATGTGGCTGATTATTCAGAGCATTGAAAAGTAAGTTGGAAGCTACACTACCCTAAATTCTGCATTATGATTTAGTTACAAGGAGGGAGAGAATAAGCTTTGATAAAAGAAATAAAAAATGTTAAAGGCAAATGTCTGGACTAAGTTATAATTTCATGATATGCTCTGTGCAAGGACACAGACCCAGGTACAATACAATCTTTGCAGCTGATGTATTTTGAAGGTTTTTTTCTTTTTTTTTTTGCTGGGGTTGTTCTGTGTATCAAATACTCATTAATTACATTTGGAACATCTGTGACAATGTAGAAAATGTGTACTTTTTCCTAGTTTTATGCAAAAAAAAAAAAAACAAAAGAGGGGAATTTAAACTGTGTTTTCCAAAGCAATAGGATTAAGACTCAAAAGTTCTTGGTTTTGGTACCTGCGATTAGATTATTTTCACTTTACTAAAATTTACTAAATTGAACTTCATTTGAAATAAAACCCCTCTTATACAACTTATAACTAGTAACTTTTACAAGGCTATTATATGACTGCTAACATAGACTAATTGATTCTAATCTTCATTGGAAGACAGTATCTATGAAACAAAGGGAAGTAAAATTTACTGCAGACACATTTCATGCAAAGCAGTTTGCTCTGCTTCATAGAGCTCCTCCATTTTACACTTATTGATTACTGCTACCATTTTTCAGCACATCTGATTTACAAGTCTTTGAAATGCAGAACACAGGAAGTGTAAAAATATGTAGAAAGTTTTAATGAAATTATTAAAATTATTCTGCCATATTTTACTGGGCAAATTATAGGGTGGATTATTTCTCAAAATTAGTAAAGTTGTTGGCAATTTCAGCATCACTGCTTTGCCGCTAAGTGGTAATTAAACCATTTCACACACCACATGAATCAAAGACCATTTTTTATGAGTGCTCAGTTAAGGCTCCTGTCAGTCAATCACATCGAAATGATTAGTGGTAAAACTGCAGAGTGACAAACATTTCCTACCTTTCATTTTACAGCAATGTAAGTTTATTATCAGGGTAAATCTCCAGTAGAAAAGGAGCAAAAATATTAATTATGTCAAGGGACTCGAACAATATCTTCTGGTAAAGAAAGGCCTGTGGGTGCATTGTTTCGGAAAAATTAATTATCTCACTACATTTACTTGGTGCAAGGAGAGTTTGTGTTTTAAGGTTATTCTGTTTCTTAATCTTTGTCTGTGTTTTTGGATATCAATTTTCCAGCTCAATCAGATTCTTTATTCTCCTGAATATATTAATCAGATTCTCATTTTCTATTCTTTGCCCATGAGAGATAATTTTATTCAGTTTGAAATTTTTCAGTAAAATTGGAAAGTGTATCGCACAGGCCAACTCTTAAAACAGTTAAGTTAGGAGGTTAGTCTCCTTAAGCTCCCTGGATCAGCAAAAGAGAGGTAGTTTTCTTTACAGAGTGATTTTTATCATAATGTGCATACTAGAGAGGATTTTAATGTACATACTTCAAATCACTCTCTGGAGGGATTGCTCACTCACTCCTGACTGTACAGAGCAACTGTGCAGCCTGGCTGTCCCAGGCACCCAAGAGTGGCTGTCATTTCGCCCTTTTATCCAGCCATCTCCTTGTATGGCTACTACTGTCAACTCTACTCCTTAGAAATCTTGCAATTGGTTTTCTTGGCCTTGCTAGTTTCATTCATACACTAGAGGAAAAGGATTTAAACTCTTCTACACACAGACCAACCTAACAACCTGCTGATATGAAAAGAGTCAGCTGCCTTTGCCAGCTCCTGGCCAAGCAGTTCTTCATTGTGTTGGACCCAAATCAGACTTCTGCTAGCTTAGCATCCCATTGGATTGGCACACAGAATGGCTCACTGGAAGAGCAAGCACGATTTATGCATGGGAGGGTGCAGGAATATATGACTCAAAGTTGGGTAAGCAGAACTACTGCCATAGAGAGAAAAACTGTTAAATCATTTTGACCTATTTTGTTTGCCTGCCCCGATAAATGCAAATTATATGTGTACCCATTGTGTTAAATGACTGTAGCAGTTACAACAAGAATGATGTGGAGAAGGGAAGACTGCGCTTCAACTCAAGATATAAAATCTGCTGCCTAAAATCTTAGAACTTTCAAACCTCATATCCTGTTGGTCCATGAAAAAAATTTAAGCCAAAAGTTGCTGAGTAGAATGAGGTCTTTGTACTTGCCTAACATTTCTGCGTTCTAAGTTACGCCTCTAAGATGCTGTGTCCTAGGGGTTCCTTCCTCAACAACTCTGCATACCCCACAGTCTATAGCATGCACAGTTCCTGGGCCCAGTTTTGTAGCATGTAAATGACTGATTGACTGGCCAAAAAAAAAAATGTAAAATTGGGCTCACATTTAATGAGGGTCAGTAAATAGGTTAGGGGTTTTTTTTTTCTTTCCACTGCTCACAGATCTCCATAACACACAGAAACTCAGTATTTTTTATATCAGTAAAGCTGTACTGGATGTGGCTGAACAGGGGGTAATCCTCTTCAGAGCAGCCCACATGGTGCAGTGTTTTGGATTTGTGACCAATACTGGACCAAAACCTTGCTGAATGGGTTTGAAGCTGTTCAAAGATTCACCAAAGATTCAAAGATACCAATGTGGAGAACAATAGCAAAAGTTTATTCATGAGGATAAAACCTACAATGAACATCACCACAGCTAGTATGAACAAATTTTTACAAATTCCATTCCTCTTAACACATGGAAAGAAATAAAATTTTAATTATGTATTTGCAGTTTTAGAGAAACTGAGAGCCAGAATAATAATAATAAATAAAAATTCTACACCTCTGCCAATTCCTCTCCTAATGTACTAAGGATTTATCTGGCACTTTCAGATACAAAGAACAATACTCTATTTTTATGTGTTACGCTTGCATTTTTATCACATGTGACGCTGCACTTGCCAATCATCTTTTTAAACATTATTTACTACTTTTGTAAGAGTCTTCTTTACTTCAGAAAAGAAAATAACACTGATAACAGATTTTTCTTTATAGTAAAAGCTCCAAACCAACATCATTGTAGTTTTAGAAGTTAAAGCATTTTTCCTATAAGTAATTTAAATCATAGTTAAGATTTTGAAGTCAACAGTTTCTAAAATATGCTTTTTCTCTTTTTATTACTATTTTGGCATCTGTGTTGAAGTTATAGAGTCTCACACTATGTTGAATGGTATAATAAGGCAATTGGCAAATATCTGTAGTATGACAAAACACCCTCATTTTGTTTGCAAATAACTGTCTGTATCTTGCCATATATTTTGTGGAATTAACAAGTTCCTGGAATGGTTCACAGAAGACCAAAAAGCCCAGATGTGCTAAGGTATTCATGCAAGTTAATATTCTACAAGCACTCCTCTAAAGAAAAACAAGCCAGCCAGGAAATTTTCACTAGGTATATGCTATTGTAGCAGTAACATGATCAACACCAGCCCCTGCATTTGAACATTAGCTAAAACAGCACTGTACGACATTTAAAAATCTTGAATTTGAAGGCTTGGATTCTTCTAATGCTTTGCTTCATGAATAAGTGGGACTCCAGTGTGCATCAAGCATTAAACAGGGTGCTGAAAACTTATGGTATTTTTCTATCACATACAAACGACTGACAGTATTAAAAAGATCTTGTTCTCCATATAAATGGAGAAAAAGCATGTATCCAGAATGCACAATGGAAGTGCAAATTACATGTTATCACTTCAACTACAGGAGGCATCTGTGGACAAACATGCCTTTTTTCTGCTTCAGGTCACTAATTATTGGAATAGGGGAATCGTAGACTAGGATATCAGGAATTCAGTTGAAATAACCATTGTACGTATGTGTGAAAATCATAAGGCCATGAATAAAACTAGTGCTATCTTCATATATGTAAGTTTGAACTTTCAGTTGGAGCAATCCAAAGAAAATATGACAAATAACAACTGATGTAATAATTGAAAAGCATTCTGGGTTAGTTTTCAATCTTGTCAGGAGTAAAATCTTAGTAATACTAATTTTTTTTTTAAATAAAGGACAGGGAAGATTTTTATGTGACAGAAAAATACCGTAAGTTTTCAGCACCCTGTTTAATGCTTGATGCACACTGGAGTCCCACTTATTCATGAAGCAAAGCATTAGAAGAATCCAAGCCTTCAAATTCAAGATTTTTAAATGTCATACAGTGCTGTTTTAGCTAAAATAAGTACATTTTTTAACACATATTGCATCATTCATCTCTTGCCTTTAATCTCAACACTAAACTGAGAATGACTGGTTTGTTTTGGAAAAAGAAAAAGCCAAAGAAACACATGAAAATTTTGACCAACTCCCAATGTGCAAGCTTTACAGTTACTGTAAATGCACAAGCCTTGAGAACAGAACTTGAAACAACATTTCTATAATATTCACTGCTATGTTTATGTTCTTATTATGAATAAAACAGTATGATAACATCTTCCAGAACTAGTTCATTATAAATACTTTATATAAAGACTGAAATGTAAATGAAAGTATATTTAACTAGAAATAATTGATTCATTGCTTCTTCTGTCACACTAGTTAATAACATGAAAGGCTCCAAAATAAGAAATCAGCTCCACAGAACTCTCATTTGAAAATGTCCAAGTTACAAAAGTTATTCAGCTACAGTAACTGATGGCATATGCTGTCAATTATACATAAATTTCATTCACTCAAGATGCTATTCTTTGTGTTTTCACACACACATGCCCCACTCCTGAAATAAACTGTGACAAACCAGCAATTGAACCAGGATTTTCAGGTAATTCTGTACAGGATTCTTTAGAGTTTTTCTTTAAACCAAGTCCCCCTATACTGACAAACAGTAATTTCTGGAGGAAGATTTTACTACCATTGACACTAGAACCGAGGACTTCTTCAACAAGAGAATTCAGAATTGACACTGACACAGAAATATGTTTATAACCATCAGAACCTACCCTGTCTCTCAGGCAGCTGGACTACAACCCCATGGCTTAGTGCGTTGCAATGACTTGTGCAGCCTCCTCTGGATCCCCCTCTCATTCTCCATCACCCCTGAAGATCAGACTCTCAAGTCTGCTACTCTGCTTGCATTGTATTTTACATCTAGTCTTTTTTTCTTTTTTTTCTCCCTGTTCATGAGACCCCACCTGGAGTGCTGCATCCAGCACTGGGGGCCCTAACATAAAAGGGATGTGGACTTGCTGGAGTAAATCAAGAGGAGGCCATGAAGATGATCAGTGGGCTGGAGCACCTCTCCTATAAAGACAGGCTGAGAGATCTGAGGTTGTTCTGCCTGTAGAAGAGAAGTCTCTGGGGAGACCTTACAACACCTTCCCGTACCTAAAGGAGGGCTACAAGAAAGCTAGAGTTCACAAGGCCATGCAGTGACAGCACAAGGGGGATTGGCTTTAAACTGAGAGAGAATAGGTTTAAAACAGATAGTAAGAAATTATTTACTGTGAGGGTGGTAATGCACTGGGACGGGTTGCCTAACAAAACTATGGATGTCTCATCCATGTAAGTGTTCAAGGCCAGGCTGGATGGAGCTTTGAGAAAACTGGTTTAGTGGAAGGGGTCCTTGTCCATGGCAAGGGGGTTGTAACTAGATGATCTTTATGGTTCCTTCTAACCCAAACCATTCTATAATATATTCCAAAAACTTTGTTGCTGAGTGTGCAGGTAGTGTTATGAGAGGCATGTGTCAGAGACTGAAATGTTACCGTTTATGGCTTAAATATCTGTATGAAAGGACTTTTGCCTGTTATAGGCAAATTGTATAACAAAAACTGTATGGAATACCACTGCACCCTGAATGAGGCCCAGAAGGGTGAGTTAAACTGCCTAAGGCAACTTGAGATAAGGAAAGTGACACTATTGTTCAAAGCATTGTTCAAAGCATCTGAAAAAACATCCACAGCAAGGCCCAGCCCAGCACCTTCAGGGTGCAGGCCACAGCCCCAGGTTTGTCTGCTGCCAGGCTTGCACAGACCCCCACACCAAAGGATGGAAGAGGAGAGGTTTTGGGTGTGTGTCCCCAGACCCTTCACCAGAGCACTGCATGTGATGCAACATAATGCAACGGATCCAGTCTTGCAAGGAACAGTGTCAAACCTGCTTCCCTCAACATATAGTGTCGATAGTGTCACTTTCCATTGGATTCTATACTTTTCAGTGGGGGATCCTCACCATCAAGAAGACCAGTCAGAGGGAAGCAATGAGAGGTCATTGGAACCCATGGAGGAGTGATACATTTCTACTTAATCTCCGTCACTCTACCTGTCCCCCCCTCCACATACCTCTCTTTCTTCCTCCTTTCTTTTTCTTTTTCTCTCTTTCCCTCTCTTACTATTAAATAAAATATATTCATTTTTTGGTATCAACATCTAACCTTGTTTGGTTTTAATCACGTGTTTTTCGTGCATTCGAACCTTTCAGGTTTCAATCCGTTTTAATCACAGAGAGTTAGTTCCCTTTGCTCTTCTGTGCTTAGAGCAGATGGCAATAGCATGGTCTTGTGGGACACACAGCAGGTGTTTGTTGCTGTCTACTCTTCCAGTCTTTAAGTGTAATTTAGGTATATATCCCACTTATATATGCATATACATGTATATGTGTATGTATATGGTAGTTACATAATATGTAATATGTATACATTACCAGATATCAAATGATCTCTAAAATGCTACAGAAGAATCTCTGCTAGACAAATGAATGAATTTTAATAAAATCTAAACAATTAAATGAAGATTTAGGAACGTTTAAAACCACTGACATTTTTATAGCATGAGAATTATTGCTTCTATTTCTTTGGTTTGCTAAGCTTCCCCTAGTCTCTATTTACCCCCTTAACCATCGTAAAAATGGTATTAATGAGGTAGAATGGAACAGATAAAATATACCTGAAAACAGCTACTAGAAACAGTTAGGAGAAAACTAGAAGTCTATTTCTGAAAAGGGGGGAATATATTTTATTTTCCTATTACCCTATATTTTGAACTTTTGTTTTCTACTAATGTACTTCCTCTGATTATGCTTTTTTATTCTATTATTTATCTTAATAGCCATCTGTTGAAAGTTGACATACAGTTTTGATTGCAATGGACTTCAAGACTTCAGAGTGCTACTTGGGCATGGATCCAGACTCAATATTTCTACTCCCATTGAAAAAAACCCTGGATCACAATTTTCCATAGATACATTCTCATTGTATTTTCAGTTGGTGATGGAAACCCACTTTTACACACAGTATAAAATTTTACACTTTGAATGACTGTTTTTTGAGAGATTCAATAAATGTATATTAATTAAGTGTTGTGAGTGTGCATTTCAGTGAAAGAGAAACCCACTCCTACACTTTTAAAACCTTGAAACTTAAGGCCTTAAAACTTTAGAGGTTTCCATCAACTAACAACCAAACTAGAAATGTATCACAGACCATCATGAAAATATAACTATGAGCACAATATATAGCACTTCCTTAACTATTTATACATGCAAGTATTTGTTTGGTAAACAAAATTCACAGCTACTGAAAATCTAAACTAGTGAAAATAAATACTTTTGCATAGTCCTAGACTGCCAATGTTTTCAAAATTAGGATGAACATCTCTATTAATGCATTACATGCAATGTCATCTTTGAATAAGAAAAGCTTTCTGGTAAACAAAAATTACATTTTAAATGTATTGTATTAGAAGAATATTTTAAAAATTCTAATTAGAAAATTACATTTCTAATTTTAATTAGAAAAAATAGAAGTAAGAGAAGAATAACTTTGATGATTGATTGCAATAAATATAGTTTCAGGAAAACTGAAAATTTTCCATTTTGCCACAGATTGCTATCCTGCAGACGTAAAAATTTATTGCCCACAGAATAGAGCTATACTGTATCTGCATACATTTCACCAACATACAGCAGAAATTTGCAGTATGGTTTAAGTGTGGCCAGACATCAATGTCTTGAGTCACTTGATTTTTTAATGACATTATGACATGAATATGGGGCAAGTAATGGAAGCAAGGAATACAGAGTAAATAAATAAGTAATGAGACTTAGGCTGATACTTTCTGTTCTCATGTGGAAATAGCCCCAGTTTCTTTCCAGTGCAAAATAGTCCATGTTTTTCCTTAATTGTTGCAGGGAGTTAATGTCAAAGTCATCCTAGACAACTTTTTCATTAGGGGAGGGAAGAAACAAACACCTTCAGAACATGATTGGGGTGTTAGAATAGATTGATTCTTGGTATTTTTTCATGAACTACTGAAAAAATCTACACTCTGTTCCTGGCTTAGCCATTTAGGTTTTGTGCCTATGGGGTGAACATAGTCATATCCACGCTGAACACATAAACTAATATTAATATTTTTAGCTTTTGCAGGCCTGCCATAGCACATGCATCTTCCTGATCTTCAAAAAATAGTTGGAAAGTAAGGGCTGCCAGTAAAAAAATAATTTGGCCTACGGATTTTTTTATTACAAGTCGCCTACCACAAAATGTCCTGAAACAAAGAAAAATCTAGTTTCTCTACATATTAATAGCAAAGTATGAAATCCCATTTATGCTCTCACATGCATACAAGATTACCCAAAATGAGGATGCACAGGGCTCTGTTGACCTGTATGAGCATGTTGTGCTCCCAGTTCAGCAGATGTCTCCTGCAGGCTCAGCATCCCTGAATACATCAGGATCTATGTGCAGGCAACTGACCATTATTTTTCAAAATAGCGTGACAAACAGCAGCAGTATTTTGACAGTAGCATATCGGCTATCTCTGTTAACTTAGTGACACTATTTCCAAAATAAGAGTTACCTCACTCATGCTTTGTTGTTCACTCTCTGGAGAGCCTGTACCAACAATAAACTACTTTTTTTTCTCCCCCTTTTTTTCTTCTCCTCCTTTTTTTTCATATAAAATGCAAAAAAACTCCTTTTCTCTTTCTCCACAATATTAATTTTGTCCCATGCTTATATGTATATGCATCTTCTGCACACCGAAGTCTTTTTCGTGGTTCCATTACAACCTGCAGTTCACCATTAATTGTGAGAAAAATCTGAATTATTTTGTTTATTCAGACAAAAATTAAAAATTGTAAGGTTTGATGCTTTTAATTTCATTAAAGCAGCAACCCTCATCTTCAGTATTGAAACAGCTACAGAGTTTCTGAATTATCTTGATTTTTTTATGCTGTAGAGTTTAATTGGTATTATTACCATTTCTATATGAAAAAATTAAAAAAAAAATAAAATGGTACATTTCAATCATTAATGCCCTCATCCAAGCCAAAAATTCAGGTAAATCAGAATATTTTCTTAATATTACTATTATTTATAAAAATCCCATAGTATCTTTTATAGTCTCATGAAGCTGTTACAGTGTCACAAAACATAACTGTACAAAGGCTGTATTTTGTAAGTGATAAATAGCATGTCACCAAATAACAGCAATGACATCACTGCAGTCTGCAGATTGAAAAAAACACAGATGAATGACCAAGGCAAAAGGAAAAAAAAAAAAAAAAAAAAACACCCAAAAAAACCAACCCCAAACCCCCCCCCCCCAAAAAAAACAAAAAAACAAAACCAAAAAAAAAAAAAA
>VZTG01004869.1:340359-382307 GCA_013397845.1 Melanocharis versteri | reverse complement strand
AAAAAAAAAAAAAAAACACCGAAGTACTGATTTACAACCTGTTAAGAAACAATAATGAATGTTGGCACAATCCATGAACAGGACATTTTAGACTCATTGTGAAGACTTATTTCAGGGAACCCTGCCAACAAAAACAAGTAATGCAGGCCTCAGCAATCTCTAGATTTTTTCCAATAAAGAGATATAATCAATCAATGGTATTATATTTCTGAGAGATTTGTTCCCCTTTTAAAATAAAATCTATTAATAAATTCATTCATTGGTTTTCTGTGAAATCAAGACAAGGAAAAATATCTTCTCCATGAAAGACAGAACAAGAGAGAGAAAAGGCAATTTCTCAGGAAAGAGAAACTGTGTACTGGATTGCTGGATTTGGACAAGAGAACTGTGTTATCAAAAGTGCTTTTGTATCTTGCAATGCATATGCTGCAATTAACAAGCTGTAATTCAGAAAAGCAAACACATAGATTGTTGGTTGGAATAACACAGTAGATTTCTGTGTTACAATACAATTTGATATGAAACTGAATTCTAGACCATGGCTTGCAAAAAACCCCAACAAAAAAATTTCCCATAAATTACTGTGTTTTAACTGCCAGTGCACATACTGAGAATTCCTTATTTGTATTTTACCTGAAGCATAATACATAGTTTGCTTCCATGCAACAAATAATGAAATGCAGTCAATTCGACTTTGAAGTTTCATTACTCCACTCTATGTTGACACCAGTTAAAATAAAAAGATGAGAAAAAGAGGAACCTGAATCTTCTAATATGTATGATCTCTGTGTTTTCTTTAAAGGCTGTGGAAGACCTATTTATTCTTTTATATTTTAGTTTAATTTCCAAACGAACACAATGCGATCGATGCTGAATTAAAGACGAAATCCCTCAGGAAGGGTTCACCTCTCTTGGGGGTGTTGTGCACCGTCCTGATATATTGTAGCTTTGGCTAGACTTCACACCAACTGCTGTGTAATCATCAGATAAAAATAGACCTGAAAAGTGCTGAAAAGGAGACCTCCACAGCCCCTAACTAAATCCATGCCTGTAATTGTTAAAGAGACTTCTGAAGAAAAAACTTTTCTTTAATTATGTACTATATTGTTTAGAAAGATCATAGAGCTCTATGTTTCTTCTGGCTGCTGAGAAATAAAAACCTGTTCTCCCAGCCTTAGTTAATGTTTCTGTGCTGTGAGTTAAATTAAAAATATAATAAATAAAACTTGGGGATAAAGAAAAATGTCAGTGATAGGGATTTTGGAATGGAAGAATCTCTTACAAGAACAGTATTTGCACTAAGGCAGTGGTAGTACATTTTAGGTATGGCATGACAAGACTGTGACAACATGACTTGTATTGCTCCGTGCTTCAAACTGACTATTTAAGCATATGGGAAAGACAATTTCATGTTTAATCAAATATTTTAGTTGCCTTACTAATATTACAGAAAATATTAATCACATCCTTTTCTATGACTATTATAGCTGGAAGGTTTGACTGGTAGGTATAACACTTAGTAAAAAAATTTCATGAGGAAACAAGCAATCAAAAAATTTTCTATCTCCAAATAACAAGCACAAATAACCAAAAGAAAATACTACATAGGCACTTAAATATATATATATATATATATGTCCATGTAAATTTCTACTAAAATCACCTGAAGAAAAACTGAGTGGGCTGAACTGTGTACACAATATGGCCTAACCCTTTAAACAAAAAAAACCACTAAACTGTGACCAGGACCATAATACATAATGCATTAGTTATGCTTTGTTGTTTATTATGCTGTTTTCAGAGCCTCTTCAGTGTATAAAGCGAGCACTTCGCTAATCCACATATTTATAACTTGCAGAACACTCCGCACTTGTCAACAGATTTAAGAGCAATGTTGTAGTGAGGTCTCAGGCTGACTTCATTATATTTGCAAAGCATACCACACTACAATATTGCATAATATCCTAGTGGATGTAACTTATTAAAAGCTAGCAATGATTAGGATCTGCTTAGGAGCCAGTACCAACATCAGGATTTAAAATTTAGTTATAATGAGGCCAAAAAATAAGCAGTTTTCAGCATATTTTTATTTGGAAGCTGAACTCTGAAATACAGACTTAATATACACATTACCACTCTTCAATGAGAACTGGATCAAGCTCATTTTATGGCCACCTTCAAAAATGGTTTGGTTTTATTACTGCAAGGCCACTTGTATCCTGTGGCAACTGTAATCTTTAACCACATGTCAAGGCACAAATATCTTTTACAGCTCATGAGAAAGATTAGTATGCTAAGTACGAGAAGAGCCTAGCAATACTGAGCAGAAAGATACCAAAGCTTGGTGGACAGAAATCTTGAGAAGAATTTCTGTAAAAAAGAAGACTGGAATGAACCTTCTCCCTCACCTATATCATCATAGCCATGAATCACATCTAGGATTAAGTGGCTAAACCAGCTGGTACTTTCTCAGAGAACTGCTTCACAAAGTGAAACTACAGCCCATTTTCAAGCCCAGTAACTCAATGGCTAAACCATTTAGCTATGTAATGGAAGGGGAAAAAAAAAACAAAACCAAACCAAACATACCCAAGGTGCCTCTTTTGCATTATTACATGGAACAGTTGAACTCCCAAGAGAGTACCCCAACAACTTGTATTTAAAAGTAACTTGTAAGTCTGTTTGTTTTGTATTTAATGAGCATTTAGTTACGGTGAGGACCTCAAAACTAAGCCTTAACACATATGTCCTAATCCACTTTACCAAAGAGGCAGCTGTATTCACTCTTCTTTACAGGTCAGTAAATATTCAAGTGTGAAAACTAGAACACTTTAACAGCAAGAATAGCTAAGAGTCTTACATAAGGGTCATCCAAATAGGACCTGAGATGCATATTACCTCTATTCCAACCCCTTATGAAATACATTGTAAGGAAGAGGTGTGAGACCATCTTCAATTATCCAAGCAAATGCTTTAATCAATGGGTTTAAAGCAGACCTAAAAACCATCTCATTAGCCAAAATGCTCTGTGGAGGTTTCAGTAGGCACATCCTGACAAAAACAAGTAGGTTATGCAAGAAAGGTCCAAGAGAAAAACATTCATTCTAAATTCTAGAACTCATGTGACAGGAACCTCTGTGTTATAATGACAGTGGTGGTTGCCAACATCCAGAACTTTGTGAAGAACAGATCAGATAATTTGGATACCTGTATTTTGGAACAGGAATAGATTAGGAGTTCAGAGGACCCAGTCTGCAGGTATGCTTCCTTGAAGAATCAATACCTAATTATATGTGTATAGAGATGGCCAAACAGGGCTTTTATAGAACTTTTTTTTTTTTTCTTTTTTTTGTCAATGCTACATAGCTTGTGAAATACAGAGTTCACAGCTGGTGAGCTCTGAGCACAAGCATAATGAGCTACCTTTTCTTTGCAGAGACATATCCATAATCTCTCCATAGAACCCTTACTGACTACTTCAGTGCAAAATGGTTGTTTAGAGAAGTGTACTTTAATGAGTTTTACTCTTTTTTTTGTCCTCTGTACAATAACTTAATACACTTGTTCAGTGGAATGAAAACAGTTTTCAAAACATTTCAACTTCCTAGCAGTTCAGTGGTGTTTCTCTGTGCACTGGTTTTATACCATCTGGAGGAACCCACTAGGTTAAAAGTAACGGCAGAAAATAAGTATGATAGGGCAATGTGATAGACTGATTATACCATTTACAGAACTGTGTATATGTTTCGTATTTAAATTAGTCACTAGAAAATAGGGGGAACTGAATGGTAGATTAGACTGCTAGAGAACAGAGATGCATGCTGATTAAATACCAAGAAAGAACACTTCTGATTATAATTTTCTCCAGAACATGTCAGTGTCTGTTTTCAATCATTGGTTGTGACGTTGTATATAGCAGCAAAATCTAAGTAGAAAACAATCCTCACATTCTAGCAGATCAGTATAAAGACTGTTACACACCTTGTTTAGATGAGTTATAGATTTCATTATTTTGAGTGTGGAATTGCAGACAAGATATAACTTCTCTGCATCCGATTCCATCAGCTAGCATTATCATTTACAGCTTTCTTTCTCTTTAGAAGCACTGGATATGCAGATCTGTATGCAACAGTAGCATATTTCAGCTCTTTAATAGCTCAAAAAGGACTCTCTATGCAGGTTTTCACATACTAAACTTTTGTATGCTGGCATTTCCTTTCTCACATTCAGGTTCCGTAAATTAACTCCTTAAATCCTCCAAAAGAAAAACAAGTGATTTGTAATTTTTGATAGGTTCATTCATAAAGATATTCAGTGTATGTTCATTAAAATCTTGTAAATTCTTATTTTTATTCAGTGTTCATGTTATGGTTTAAAGGACTGCATCCAAATCAGTTTTAAGTGAATTTTACTGGGTGTCTCATAGGTAAAGTAGAAACAATGGGTAAGATTAGCTTTTACCTTAAACTATATTATAGTGGATATAGACCTTTTCTCAAAGGCACGTTTATCACTTCACTTCTAAGGCTGCTCTGAATATGACAAAGAATAGCACTTCTTTTCTATATTCAGTGTGAATGATGATAGATAGCAGTCCACCTGCTAAACTGTGTTTTCTGTAAGAGACGTATTGTTATAAGGTTCAGAGAGTTTATCGGCACAAACCCAATATTAGCTTTTTATGTTTAAATGAATTTTACATACAGAAAACAATAATCAATTCATGTACCAAACAGAGTGGGCTGTTAGAAAGTTAAACCCTGTTTAAATATCCATTGCCAAAGACAAGGATAATTATGGCAGCTCCTAAACTGGCAAATAACTAGAAATAGTATCATTTATTNAAAAAAAAAAAAAAACAACACACCTGACACGATTACCAGGACAACAACTGAAAAGGATTCACTAGTTTCGCATATTCTTAAGAGACTTCTTGTTACAAGCAACTTTTGCTAGACTAGAGGTAACAGATCACTCAAAGTATAAGTAAACATCAAAAACGAAGTATCCTATATAAATAAGGTTATGCACTAGAACTCCTAAATGATGTGGCAATTGGTTTTCCAGTTTTAAATTTGCTGAAAACTTTTAACATCAGCAGGTTCTAAACTACGTCTGTAAGCAATAAAATTCCTTTTCCTTTTTTTCCCCTAATCCTCTAATTTCAAAACTTTGAAGTGAAATATTTATTTGGATCAAAGAACATACACAAAAAAAGTGCTATAACACAAGCACCTTGCAAGAAGTGTAGTGCTGTACCTTCTAAGATGAATTCAAGGAAATAATTAATTTCGTTGGTCAGCAAGTGAAAGCACATATACTCTATGATTGTCCTACAGGTTACAAAAGCCTTTCAACACCCCTCATCACATACCTCTGCCTGAACAATTAATGGTTAGTGGAACACATGCTGTTCATGTCTTTTCTTCCAACACCTATGCCAGACCAGATTGCCTTTCATTTCACAATTTCAACCTTCCAAGAATAAGGCATGACTATGCTAAACCACACGTGCAGGCATGTTCATGTTACGCAGGTCTGGACACATCATTTTCCAGTTGCAAAGGTAAGTGTGGTGTATTCTGCAAGCTTTCGTGCTTAGGTAGCTCTCCAGTGTGGTGGAGGGACAGGGCACGTTCCCACATCTCCCTCAACACTCAGGGCAAGGGCTGCATGGTGACCTGTTCAATGCAAACATTCCAAACACAGACACATGACTCTGAAATACAAATGAGATGCAGAGTTGCTGGAAGAGCAAGGGATTCAAAGTGATCACCAGGTGATCTTCCATCAGCTACAACTGGTCAAAGCAAACTGTGCAGAGTGATACTGCCACAATAGCAAAGTTCAGAGGACTGACTGACAAGATAAAGCAATGTATTAACGTCATGATTAGCACCAAGAATCTGAGTGCAAGCAGTTGCTAGTAGTAAAGAAACTGCTGTATCTGAGACCTGCCCTCTAGGTACCTGTCTGTTCTCAAGTATCATGTAGAAAATGCTGATTAAAATGATTTTTCACAGCTCTCGTGTCTAAATACATGTCCTCAAGACCTGAATGTGTGCTTTCATTGCCTAATTCCTGGTTTCCATTAACAAATCTTCTAAAGGTCAGTCAATTTGGAAGATTAGTGACCATCAGGAATACTGAGCAGTACTCCACAGCCTGAAAGACTGTGTTAGTAAACTAAGGTTACTGCATTTTGTCCTGTAGGTAATCTAAACTGAAAGCCCTTTGTGCTGCCAGCAGAAAAAAACAAAGATGGCAGTAGGATGCATGTGTGACTTACCAGCACAAAGATGCTGGTAGTGGCCAGCTTCTTATTCTATGTATTACTTTCAACAAGTTGGCTTCATATCTTCTGTCATTTGGAGCTGATTGTTGGTAACAACGTTAGTAATAAAAAAGCGGTAAAGTACCGAAAAACAAGAATTTAATTTTTTTTTCCTCTAAGGTGAATGGTCGGGCAGTAAAGATATACAGAAATAGTTATTAGGTTTTTTGTTTGCTTTCAGCAGAGCACTTAATCGATTATACGTCAGTAGTTCACACAAAACAATTAAAGGGAAATGTTTATCAGATTTAAGCTGCATTGAAAAGGTTTTACATTTGCCATTCACACAACAGCATTTGATTTACTAATTCGTGCAACTATAAATGGCATAATGATTAAAACAAGTGTTTCTCTCCTTTGTGACCCAGCTTTAATTGTGGCTCATGTGGTTTTCAGTAACACTGCCAGGAAAAAGGACACGTTCAGCAAACTCTTTCTAGGCAACGCTCATGTGCGACATACTAAGGAGCTTCATCAGTTTGATACAATGTTCTATTGCCTTCCTTTTTTGTCTCACTAGCACCTAGGTTACTGCTCATTATATTCATCAGTAACTTAGTGTCTTCTCTATGGTATTTATAGGTTTAATTAAATCACTTATCTACAAGACTTCCATTATTGTCTACATGCGTGCTCAAACTACATTTTTAAAAAATTCATTAAACACTTAAAAGTCAAGAAATCTAAAAATTATTAGTTTTGGAAATTACAATCCTAAACCATTAAATAAATTAATAAACTGTTAAGGAGGTACTACATATTTCTTCTTAAGCTACTAACTTTAGGATGTTCATGCTTGCCATTTAAATTAAACAGATTGCAGCATTTGGCGTCACTCCGGTACAAAGCATTAAGTAGACAGCACACCTCAGCAACTCAGCCTCTCTTCGTTTTGAGGATCTGTCACTGACTGCTAGGTTTTGGTGGTTTTTTTCTCCCTAATTTCATATTTCTCACTCTGAAAGACTTCTTTATTAGCTATAAATTAACACTCACTCTATGGAATAGTATGAAATGAGAACCCATGTATTGTACACAGGCTGCTGTACATTATTTAGAGAAAACTAAATGAGCTTTGAGTCTGTCATTTACTCTATTCCCCGAATGAGAATTCCAAATGCTCATTTTCCTGTGGAAAAAAAAAACAAACAAACAAACCAACCAACCCAAACAAACAAACAACAAAAACAAACAAACGAAAAACAAAAACCAAAAGCTTCAAAATGTCATTTTTTACTCCTAGTAAGAATTAACACTATTTTAATAAAGTATATTGAGATTTCCTTTAGACTTGTTTTCTTTTACTAGCTTAATGAGAATTATATTTTGTGGCAATTAACATCCTCTATTTAGGGCTCCTCTAAACATTGAAAAATGGGTATGATATATGGTGAGCTTTCTAGTTGCTAATGTATGAAAACTTTCTGGAGCTATACTTATGAGTGCAAAGACATCAAAGCTAGCTCTAAATAAATCAGCTTAGGTTTGAAAGCAATATTACAGTTTAGTTTGATGTGCTCCTTTGATCCTCTCCTCTCCTCAGCACTTTGACAGTATTTTTGGCACAGAGTTTGTCAGGTCAGGCTAAGAGCTGCACAGAACCTCTGGGCACACAGGGTTTCCTGGCTGAGCCCACCACTGGATTGGAGATTTCTACACTATGTTACAGTACTGTGCAGACATTCCTATATTATCTTCTATGTCTTCTAGACACTGGAGATTAATTGCAGCAGTGGTAAGCAAACAGAAGGAGTCATAAGATACTAATTTGATTTTTATATATATAAGCAATGCATCCTTGTATTATCCACAGGCAAGGACAACATTACATTAAGGGAGACAATTTATACATGCATGACCAACATTGAGGTGTTTGTGGAAATAATCATATTCACCTAAACACATTCTTACACATCAAATTTCTATGCACCCTTATCAGTACACTAGCTTTGTCCACTGCAGTCCTTCCACGTCCATTTCCTCAGGTCAAGCTTACCAAGAATTAACCAAAAAATGAAACCTATTTTTTTCCTGTGCAAAGGAAATCAAAAACAACTCACAGAGCAGGAACTCAAAGAATTTTTTTTTTGCTTCCTCTCCTCTGTATTGCCTCCTAAGTTGTGGCAAGAGTACAAGACCAGCAAGTTCTTCTCCTGTGTAAATCCTATATTATTATTGGTCAGCTGAATAACAACCTCGCAGAATCAAAGTAACTCAATGTTTGTTAGCACTGCAATTTCCTTTTGTTACACAGGTAATTACACTAAAAATCTGCTGCCTAACACTTGGTGAAGAATATCAGAATTATGTTTGTGATAACCCTCGAAGAAAATGCTGTAATTCTTTGCTCACTGGTTCGTTTGCTCATGGACTTCTGTAAAGTTTCATATACAAGGCAAAACCTGGTCCACACTGGGTTAAATCTCTCTGGTGTGCACCTTCATGCCAGCACCTGAGCTACTGTCAGAATTGTAGAATTCTGTGCAATCATTTGCTGCTAATATTGTTTGTAACAATCATATTTTTGAAAAGATACAATTTGAGTTTTCCTTTTTTGCCTTGTTCTATGCCTATAAATTTCAAATAAATAAAAACATATTTGTTTTGTTCTTTATTCAATATTGTATTTTATCCTTAAGCAAGTTTTCACTCGTAAAAAGAGGGGTAAGGAAACACAATTTAGAACCTATTTGTTTAGAATAATGGCAACCATTCTTTATAATTACTGTGTTCCAGAGGGAAAACAGCATCGTTTTTCTTACCTTGCAAAGTTTTGTATCCTTGAAACACATTTTTGTTATGCATTGTAACAGAAATTAAAAACCCCACCTTATTTCAAGGCGTCTCATATGGCAAGAGATTTCCCAGAATAATCCAGGTTCAAGTGTAGGTTTTAAATTCAGACATTCAATAGAAATACAAAGAAAAATTCAATATTCTAATACTTTTTTCTTCCCCTGAGACATCAACTCTTCCATTTTTCCTAATACACAAAAGCATAAAAACATTCCAATGTCTGTGACTGGAAAGCTAGTAAGTTCTATTAAAAATATATTCACCAGAGATTCATATTCAAGAATCATGAGTTTTCAAAAAAATTATGTCACAAAATGGACAGAAAATAATTTTTGCATATACAGCTTTTTGAAGGGGTTGCCCACACAAAGCACCTATTGTTTTGCAAAACCTTTATACAAAATTATGGTAATTTAGACCTCTTCTATTTCTAGAATAAACAATAGAAATTGAGAAATATGTCCTTGTTGTTTCTCTATAGATGAGATAAACACAATTCAGCCCTTACATACCAGTCCTTATTTTAGATTTTAAACTAGCAAACATTGTGGCTACAGCATCAATTAGCCAGCTCAGCAGTTCTATGGCATTTTTCTGAGTTTGAGTTCAATCAGCAGGATCTGACCATGTACACAGGATTCCTCTCCATCCTACAGGAGACAGCATCTGACATCATGTGTGGCAAAAGTGCTGGGAATGAGAGAATTCCCCCATTATGCACAGGAATTACTCACGACTGGGTCAAGGCTGCCAGAGAAGCTCCAAAAATTTAGAGAAAACAGTTTGCCTGCTTGGTTCTGAACCCCAGAATTAGAAGAGTAGAGACAGCCTTTGTCTCTAATTCCAAAACATCACCAGAATTAATCAGGTATATTGTTTTGTTTTCTGACAAGTTTGATTGTCAGACACTTTACAATTACAAATCACTTAGCCAAAAAAAAGGATTAATACAGCTATACATTGTAAAAGCTTTTATTTCTGTCATAGAAATCCTAAATATTCCTAGTTTGTATATAGATAATTAGCCCTAGGTGATTATATCCTCCAAGTGGCAGAGATTGAAATATATTTTGTAACAAATTATTTAAAGCTCTTGGCTTCATTATATTCTTTTCCTTTACATTTTCTGCCCTCCATTACAGTAGGAGGAAGGGTAAGGATCTTGCTTCCTACCATTTCAATCTTTTCTGAAATTAAATTATCATAATAGTGTTGTCTCTTTGCATAGAAAACCTTTTGTTCTTCCAGGTTTTGTTGCTCCTTTTATCTTTTTTTAAATTGTTTTTGAAAGAAGCAGACAATCTGTAGAAGGACTTCAGAAAAAAGGTACAATCAAGTTCCTATACAATCTAAATCTACAAAATTTTTAGCATTATTTTTCTGTAGCTTTCTCATACATCTTTACACCGGCTTTGTTTTTTGGCTTATAATAAAATCTGAGTGCACTATTTGAAAAGGCAACCAATTGTAACACAATTTTCCCTTCAAGTTTATTGGTTCAGTGACAAGTAAGTCCCAGTAAGTCTGTGAGAGCTTTCATTTGCCCCAGAGATTTTGCTTAGCTGTTACGACTCCCCACTGGCATTCCTCTAACTCCAGTCACCATAATGACATCCCTCACCATAGGTTGTGATATGCACTGCAACAATTGCACCGTGTTATCTAACTAATGCCATGACAGAACGGTTAAGCCCATTTCTGACCACTCTAGCAGGAAAGGGAATGACTGATTTTTTTCACTCTTGAATTTCAGCCATGTAGAGTAATCGGAAATGATGCCATGCAGGCAAAGCCACACTTTTCATGTGGAATTCATTTCCTGAAGCTGGTCAAATTATGAACTGAAGAAAACAGATGAAGAGAAAGTCCAGGTTCATCTGCCACTGCTCTCTAACCCAAGCAGTTTAATAACCTCCTAACTGTTTATACAAACCCTCATACAGTGTTTAGTTTTAACTTGTGTATGTGAGCAATAGCACCTCCATGTGCTTCTGAAAAACAAGTGAATGACAATGCATGCATTGTATTGTACTAAAGATATTGTACTTTCCATCATATTTGAAAAGTCATGGTGATCAGGTGAAGTCCCCAGTGGCTGGGAAAAGGGGAAACATCATTCCTAATTTTAAAAAGAGTAGAGAGAAAAACCTGGGAAACTAGGCACAGGGAACTGCAGACTGGTGAGCCTAACCTTTGTGCCCGGGAAGATCACAGAGCAGATCTTCATGGAAGCAAGGTTGCTTGTATCCACATATGAGACAAGAAGGCGATCCAAGACAGCCAATATGGCTTTACTAAGGGCAAATCGTGTGTGACCAATCTGGTGGCCTTCAATGACACAGAGACTGCAGCAGTCAGCAGGGGAAGGACTAAGCAATGTCATCTGTTTAGACTTCTTGAAAGCCTTTGACAGAGTTCCACATGGCATCCTTACCTTGAAAGCAAAGACACATGAGTTTGAAGGGTAGATTATTCAGTGGACAGGGAATTGACTGGATGGACACAGCGAGAGTTGGGGTCAATGGCTCTGTGTCCAGGTGTATGCCAGTAATGAGTGGTGTCCCTCAAGCCTGTCTTGGGACTGCTGCTCTTCAATATCTTTATTAATGATGCAGTGAGATCCAGTGCATGCTCAGCAAGTCTTCAGATGACAGGAAGCTGAGTGGTGCATTTGACACAACAGAAGGAAGGGATTCTATCCAGGGGGACCTGGACCATCTTGAGAAGTGGGCCTGTGGGAACCCAATGAGGTTCAAAAAGTCCGAGTCCAAGGTGCTGTGCCTGGGCAATCCCAGACAAAAGTACAGACTAGGAGAAGAGGCCATTGAGAGCAGCTTTACATAGAAGGACTTAGGGATTCTTGTGGCTGAAAAGTTGGACATGAACCAATAGTGTGCATTTGCAGTCCAGAAAGTGAACCTCATGCTGGGCTGCACAAAAAGAGGAGTGGCCATCAGGTCAGGGGAGATGATTCTGCCCCTCTACTCTCCTGAGACCCCACCTAGAATGCTGTGTCCAGCTCCAAGGTCCTCAGCCCAGGTAAGATGTAGGTGGCCACAAAGATATATAGGAGGCCACAAAGATGATCAGACAGCAGAGCTCCTCTCCTACAGACTGACAGAGCATGGCATATTCAGACTGCAGGACAGAAGGCTCCAGGGAATCTGCACTGCAGACTTTTAGTACCTAAAAGAGGCCTAGAAAAAAGAGGAAGAACAGCTTTTACACAGGCAGACAGTGATAGAGCAAAAGTGCATGGTTTTAAACTCAAGGAGAGATTTTAAATAGATCTTAGGAAAAAAAAAAATTGCCCAGAGGGTAATGAGGCCCTAGAACAGGTTGCTCAGAAAAGCTGTGGATGTCCCATCCCTGGAAATGTTCAAGGCCAGGCTGGATGGGATCCTGAGCAATATCAGGGTTGGGTGGAATCCCTGCCCATGACAGGGCAGTTGGAACCAGATGAACTTTAAAGTCCTTTCCAACTCCAAGCCTTTCTGTGGTTTTATTATTCCTTGAGAAGAATGGAATTATTTAGGTTATACAAAAAAAAAAAAAAAAANCTGAAATAAAATATTCTTCTGAAGACTAACCTCAAGCTTTCTTGATGCAGCTTGAGTGTATTACTGACTTTTGCATTTGAAGACTACGTTCATGACCCTGTCCTCCCATTGCCCCCTCCATACCTTTCCACTTTTAGTTTTCTGTAAGGTCAAGTTCATTAGGTTTATGGAACAAGTATCTGAAACAGAAACATCCAGCTAAATATAAAAGAAACCTGTCTTTCTCTATGTTTTATCCATACACCTAAATTTTAACATACAGAGATTGTAATACAGATCTAAACCACATACCTTCCAGCAAGCTACCAGCATTCCTTGATTATGACAAATTCATCAAAGCAAAAAAGCACCCCTGGGGAACTCGTTAATGACATGGCACAATATTATCTCCCCTAAGTAAAAGAAAAAAGGATGGGAGCCTTTTCCTCTGATTAAAAATGAAAACTTTCATTAAAGTAGCATATATAATGCAATATTTTTTTTTAAAAGTGAGATTATGCTATATTCATGAATCACTATTGTGTATAAGAAAATTAAATAACATAAAATTAAATTATAACAAATGGGTAATTCACAGAAGCACCGTGCGTTAAGCTTCAGAATTTTTTCTTTAGGTAGAAATCAGCTCATTCAACTCTATAAAGACTCTAAGGTCTGTTAAGGTTCTAAGGTCTTTTTCTCCAGGAATGAAAGGCAAAGCAAATAAAGAAATCACTACTGGATGAGGGATGAAAGGATAAAAAGCTTCATACTATACCTAAGTTGTACCTTTTCAGAAAATACAAATTATTTAGGAGAGTCGATTACTGGTATCTTCCACAGTTTATTTAGCCATATTATCTATCTATACAACACCAGCTATATGCCAATACTTAAGGCAGAACACCCTTTAAGCCAGCACACAAAAACCCCAACCATTACTCCATATACATGATAAACTACTAGAACCTAGCTATTACGTGAAATTACTTTCTTTGTCAAAAATAAATAAATGCATTTAACAGGACTGTAGACATTTGATTGGGAAAGTACATCAAGAAATACTCCAGCCAGCCTTCTCCCTATTTTTAGCATATACGTCTATCTGGTAATATGTGATCTCTGCATGCAGCTTTCTGACAAAACATATAGTCACTCTATGCCCAAGGAAGGCTAGGAGCTGGCCATTTCGTATAATAAACCAGAGTTCTGCCACAGTACTTCATCTCTCTCAGCTACCTACTTACTGCCACTCCTGTTTACACAGGTGACAAAGTCATGAGCATATTTGTTAGGAAAATGTTATCTACTTTTTTTTTGCTTTTGAATTCGAACACAAAAAAACTTAATGATTAACATCCATTCAACTTCTAGAAACTATTTTTTATCTGTATCGTTAGAGTTTTACTCTAAAATATCTACTCCAATATACCTAGAGCTTTGTTTGTATTTTCAATTTACCACCATACTATGCAGAAGATACAAGCCATTACCTCATATCACACACAGAAAAATGAGACAGCAGAAAATAATGTGGCTTCAGCAAAGTCATTACTGTAGTGAGATCAACATTTAGTTACTATTTCATCTTCATTTTCAGTTTCTTCTACTTTTTCAGTTAAGACTAATCTTTCATCTTGTCTTATGTTTTCTACAGTGCTGCTTATAAGTCACTCTATATTCCTCTAGATAATGTATCTAACACTCAGAAATAAAGCACTAAAAGTGAGAAATGGCATTAACAGAAGGTCAACATAAATCTTTTAGCTACTTTAAGTACTACCTATATTGTTCAGAATTTCATTGAGAGTTTGTTCCATGTTTATGCAGTCACTAATAAATATTTTCTTCCTAAATGTATGTGAAGTTTTAAATATGAAGTACCTGAGCAAATACTCCTGGAAAAACAACTCCTCCCTCCTTCTTCCCTCCCCCATAATAGGGTTACCCCTTACTGTCATTCTCAAACACAATGTGAAAATAAGTGAACCTCAGAAGTAGAAACTGCTTCAGGGCAATGCCAGCTCAGTGTAGGAGATGCAGAATTACCCTGTGGCTAAAAAAAGGGACGTTGCAAATTTGCTGGTCTTTTCAAAATGTAACATAATATGGTAGCAAAGAATTTAACAAGACAGTGCTGAAGCTAGTCTAGCAGCAAGTTGGTATATAAAACATTACATACCTGAGCATTTTGCAGTATTTATCTTTGACTAAGGGAGTTTTGCTCATTTCTCCTTTTTGCTTGCCTTCCCCTCTCTCCCCTTCCTATTTTTTATTCTTAGAAGGGGCTCACAATTTCTACACTCCAGTTTGTACTAATTTCAAATCATGTTGCATGTGAGACAGGCAGAGGGGAAAGTCAGGTTATACATTACAATAAAAACCTGTTTGTCTCACATCTCTGTTTGTGATTTCTAAAATAATCTGGGTCCTATTTCATATCAGCATCAGCAATGAATTTCCATGAAAGAAACAATCCCTTCTCAGCCTGTACAGAATATACCTTCAGTATATTTGCTGGCTGCAGCTACAATTTGAAATTGGTTAACATTCTGCTGACACTGCACATGAAGAAACAGAGCTGAGCTCCCTAAGTACTATTTATCCTACTCTCTTAAATAAAATGCAATGAAAGGTGGGTTTGATACTGAAATAAGGTAGCAATGAATATATAGTGAGAAAATAGATCTCTTGACATTATTTTTTGAGTTAGTTTTGTTAGCAGTATCACACTTTAAACAAAATATGAAGTGTAAGCCAGTGATGAGACATTTGTTTGTATAAAATTTTATGTCTCATGAATTGCAAAGTTCCTTGCCCACAGACTATTTTGTTGTATTTTCCTGGGAATGTGCTGATCAAATTCAGTTCAACAATACCACATCAACAAAAAGCAAAGTTACATGCTATTACTGTTACATTCCCTGTAGCATGGTTAGAAGGCATGAGACTCCATGATCAAGCCTTTATTGAAGGGATAATCCTTTCTTTTGTATCAACAATACTTTCCATATGAAAAGTCTCTGGGAGTAGGTTTCTTATTGTCTATGAAGAGAGAGATTCAAAAATCACCTAAGCATGTTAACTGGGAGCAACATAGGCTGTATAAAATAATATAGAAGTGATTGCATATTATTACTTTTAAAAAGGAACATCCTTGCACTACTCTAGGCGATGAAGCAGTTCCCAGAATAAAACTCTAGAAATAGCCTTTTGCTGATCCACATCCTGTTAGGATGTGGCACATCGCCAGCTGGTGCATAATAATTTACAGAGCACCTTGTGAGCAGGAACAGCTCAGATTCTCAGATGGTTTCAGCACTGACAGACTAGCAATCCATGACAGTGCCATTAGAAGCTCTTACCCTCCATAAAAAATATGCATTTATACTGCAGTCACATCATAAGACTAGACTGCAAAACTTCGGAAATCATCTCTCAGCCCCTTCAATGTATAGAAGGGATAACCTGCATTCCAGTTCTGTCCCGTCTCTGAAACTGCTTGAATCTCATGGTTACTGACACACAGCAAAGATGCTTTTCCATCTTGCTTTCTAGATGCACCAACAGCACTCAGTTCCTTCACACCTACAAACTTAAATGCTCCTCCACCAGTGGCAAAATATTCTCTATGGCTTCCCCAGCCTGAACCCAGCTCACACACATTGCTGGTGAATTGTCATGACACTGACGTGCACATACCACTGCTGCTTATGGAACAGCTGAGATAAAGTTTGAGAGGTGTAATTCATTAGTCAGTGTATATGCATCCAGATACACTTTCACTAAAATTAGTTAAGTTGCAGATATTTTGTGATGTTAATGAGCTTCCCACAGAACTATTTTTGTTAGGCATTGGTTAGTAGTTTTATTTACTCTGTCAGTCACTGTAGATGTGCCATACCACAGTGGGTCTTACCTAACAAAATTTTCTTTTCCCTCCACCTGCTCCTTCTGAATTTTCCTGGCATTCCCATCCCCTTCAAAGTTTGTTGATCAAGATTTTACAGTATTATAGACATTAGGCTTATGTCATGCTGCTGAATTTACATCGAATGTGAAAGGTGTAAAATACAGACTCTTGAGAAACTTACCTATTGCTATTATACTTGATCTGCACCTCATGATAATAAAATGCAGGTTAATCTAGCTATAGAAGAAACATAGACACAACTGGATCTGCTGGGGGATTTTGGGTTCTTTTTTTGGGACTGATACATTTTCTTTACCATTTTGCCAATAACACCTGTTTCAAAAACTAATGTCAACAGCACTTTTTGTTCAAAATTGGTTATTAAATACTATTGATTATTTTAGATGAATTGAAAAGCCTCTTGTAAAAATTTAGTATCAATAAAAATACACTAGTTTATGAGTTGGAGAGACCATACCAACACATTTAGGATGTCTTGAGGTGTCTCTGGAACTTAGAGGAGACTGGGCCAGTAAAGCTTTAGGATACACTGCCTTCTTACAGCAATTGTCAAGGTTTGAAAGCCTCAGAAGAAACTCAGACTTGCTACATTTTCTGATCTCAGACTAAGATACTTGTGAGTATGACCTATAGGATGTTCAATCCTGTATTGAAATTTGGCCCATACTCTTATTTACAGGCAATGGGACAGGTCCTCCATAGATGACATCCTTACCTCCCACTGATTTAGTACATCAAAAATTTTACCAGTACCGGGTAGGAAATTTCTATTAGGATGTTAATCTTTAGGATGGAAGAAACAGAATCAGAAACGTATAGAATTAAAAATAGACTGAATATAAAGAGGTAATTTCATTTTCTAACTACACCAGTTCTTACACTCAAACCTTTGTGCTACATATATCCTAGTAAACTAAACAAGGCTGGGCAGAGCTGAACACAAGCTTTGGTATATTATCAATACTGTTAAATTGAGACCTGATTCCCAAAACAACTTTGGAATATGCTAGGCAGTATTCATAACAGCTGTTATGGAAATAACTGATGGAGTTTTAGGAGATAAGGAAGAATTTATTCACCAGCATGCAAGTCAAACTGCACAACAGTCAAGGTCTGAGACAGAAAATTGTCCCTGGTGTGGTCTATGTACTAGTTAACATGTAGAATTAATGGTCTCACAGCACTCTATAGGGGGAGGACCATATGAATAAAGGAAAATGTAGTAGGTTGCAGAAGTAATGTAGTTACACATTTCTAGCTATAAATAAATATTTTATAATTCTAAATTCACTTTGCAATCTATTTTATGTGAAATTTTGCTTTCTCATATATTCAGCATAAAATAATATAGCAAAAAAATTTGGAAAGTATTGACTTTTTCTTTTTTTAATTCACAGAACAAAGGTTATTCTAGGTAAGCATTTCGCTGGAGTACTGAGAAACAAAGGGTTTGAAAAAATTTGGTTTCTAAAATATCTGGGTGTGTCCTTTACTATTCTACTACCTCATTAGCTCCTGCCCCTGCTGAAAGTACTGCCAAGCTCCTTCTGATAGTCCTTGGCCACTTTCTTCTCCAGTAGCACTGGCTGCTGCGCTCCCCAGATGTTTGTCCACACGTACGAAAAGTGGGTAACATTTGCTGAGCCTGGCTGGGGAATAAGGGTTTGTCAGCTGTCCAGTCAGAACAAAATCTCATGGAGGAGCTGTCTGCTGCCTCTCAAACTGAATCTCTTTCATTAGTAGGAAACTGAAGGGGGCGAATATTATTATTTTTGATAACAATTTATTGGTTTTACGTATTAGAAATGAGCTTGATGACTGACTTTTTAAAAAAAGTTCCTTCAGGGAGGTACACTGGAAAAGAATACACAAAAAAAATTAAGTCAGCAACAGAAACTGATTCTCTCAAGAATCTGAATCAATGCAAACAACATCCCAAACCAACCCATCCAGCTGACGAAAAAAAGGCCTGTGAATTAAGAGCAGGTTCTCAGCACCTGCAATTATTTTCTCACAACAGCCTACAAAACCAATCATTTTATACATGAAAATCTAGTACTCAAACAGTTTTAATGTATATTATCAAAAAGATTTGTTAATTATGATAAACTAATTGATAATTTATTAAGAAAAGCAAGACAAAATAACATTACGTACTGAGAGCACTGAAATTCTTTTCGATACAAGTTGGACCATGCCACAAATATTTAGTGTTAAAAAAACACTTTTAAACAAGAATTTAAGTTGCTGTAGAAGGGGTGCAATGTACAAGAGCAAAGTTTTATGCAATAGTAAATGAAGTCCATGTAACTTCTACATAATAAGCAGAAAGGATCTCTTAAATAATACTTAATATCTATCAAGAAATCAATCACTACTTCTGAATAGCCAACTAATAAAAATAAGAAAAATTGATATTTATGTTCTGGATGAACAAAAATTCATTAATTATTTTACATAGAGTACTGTCTTAATCTTTTCACAGTTGACAGAATAGCTCCAAAGCTACTTTCTATTAGCCACTGAGTAGAGTACCAACACAACCATAATATACTAAAAATACATACCTTGAATACACACATATCTTAGCAAATTTTTTTAGTATGTTAAGAAGTAGTAACAAATGTTGCCATCGAATTGGCATTTTTATACTGCATATAATGCAGTATAAAGTTAAAGAGGACACAATCTAAATTTTATCTGTTTTGAAGAAAGTTATCTTCTGGTGAAGTCATCTGACGTTGAGGGCACTTACTGACTGGCAAGAGCAACTCCCAGATTATTTAGGATGTGCAGTCTCACAGACCAACTCCCAGATGACATTACAGTGTACTGTAACATGTAGAGTTTGACAGGATTTCAAGATACGACACCAGGCTCACTATTTTACTTGCCATCACAAATCGGTACTCCATCTACCAGTTAATGGGAACAATTTCTACTGCTGAATACCTCATTTTCTACAACAAAGCAATTAGGAATTACCAGAACACCTTTATTTTATAGCGTGCTATCTGATGCAAGCACCAGCACAACTTGGTACTCAGCCCTAACTGCAGCTACACCTAATTGAGATAATTGCTCAGCAAATCAAAGTAGCCTAGTGAAGCAAATAATTAAGTGTCACAAACTGCTGCGCTAAATCATTTTTTTTCACCCTCAATAAGTAAGTCAACCCAAGCCTTCCTCTCCTAAATTAAAGAGGAAAATGACAAATAATTATTTTATGTCTCCGTATTATCCATAAACACTTATTTTCTTTACAAAACTTTTGAAACAAGAAATTGTTTATAAATATGAAGGTTATGTCTTTGGAGCAGAACACTTTGTTCCAAAAGGGGTCAACCTGAGTGAGCACTTGAAAGTTAAACAGTGCCCAGCCTTTCCACTTAAACACTAAACAGTGTAGGAAGATTTCCGACTCTATCACACATTTTCCAAAATAAGTAAGTACAAATTTTAGTTGAACATGAGGACATGATTTTTAAATATAATATTTTAAAGCAATTGTGCAATGCTTAGGATTTTTTAAAACCAAATTTGCAGATCTTCATGTTTATAAGGGAAAAGCTGAAATCTCAAAGTGATTTTCCTTTTTGATATATAGGCTTTTGGGACAGAAAATAAATGTCACAAAAAGTGATTCACCTGCTCCTAAAATAGTTTGCAAAGAAAACTGAGATGAAAGCTCTTCAGTGGTGTCTGTTTCTTTCCTTTAAAAGATGGAGTCCAAATTCTCCAGATTAGTTTTGTATTACTTTTAGAGAGAAGACTCAGTTTAAGATTAAGAAACTTAGATGAAGACACCTGCAGATACACAGACTGTCTAAATGTTCTTATATAGTCAGCAGAGATCT
This sequence comes from Melanocharis versteri, assembly GCA_013397845.1. Lineage (NCBI taxonomy): Eukaryota > Metazoa > Chordata > Aves > Passeriformes > Melanocharitidae > Melanocharis > Melanocharis versteri. Next base: position 361,847 of record VZTG01004869.1, on the reverse strand, counting down.
AATCCATAGTCAACAGAATGAATCATCTTACCATAAAATTAACACCTAAGACGCTCTTCAAGTTACATAAATACAAGCAACTACTTTCACAAAAATCAGAGTCAACAACGAGTTCAACCGCAGTTGCTGAGGACATTTTCTCCTTAGGTCTTGAAAACTCCCAAAGACAAAGATTCTAAGACTCACTGTTTCAGGGCTTGACTATTTTCATCATAACTCTTATTTTACTCACCTGGAACTTCCTTTGTTTCCCATTATGACCGCCATTTGCTTTCTCTCCCGTTGTTTCCCTCAAAAAAGATCCCAGCTCTACCTTACTGGAAACGTCCCTGTATGGGATTAAGGGGCTGCTGCCAGGTCCCCTCGAAGCCACCTCTTCTGAAAGGCTGAGGAAGCCCGGTTGCCTCAGCCTCTCCTTACAGGGTAAGTGGAGCAGGCTGGTTGCTCTACACCAAACTCATTCCAGTCTGTTAATGTCTTCCTCTCGTTAAGGAAAGAAAAACTGGATGCAGTATTCCTATAGGAAAGTGAATAAACACCAAGTAAAGGGAGCAGGAGTGGAAAATTACTTCTTTAACCTACTGACTATGTTCCTTTTGATAGGCCCACTAGGCCATTAGCCTTCATCATCACCGTGGACACTGCTGGCTCATGTTCTGCTGACTGTCTGCCAAGACACCAGGTCTCTTTCAGAAAAGTTGCAACCTGACCAGTCACTCCCCAAACTATGCTGGGAAAGGGATTTAATCTCTCACAGGTGAGAAATTTAATATTTGTCCTTGTTGACATTTTTGGATATTTGTCCAGTGTCAAAGCCACCTAAACAGCAACTTAAGCAAATTGAATGCCCCCCAATTTGCTGTCATCACTCCTCCTGTACGTGTTAATACAAGAGTGGTTGAAATACTGGTTGTCATTTTCCCTGAAGCCCCATGCCCCCACCTGGTGAAGAGTTCATGGCTGCATTGCTGTATCACCTTCCCCAGCTGGGAGTGTCACGCTCACTGCTGAAATAACCATATCCAACCTATTTTACTTCCTATGGAAAATTCCTGTAGAAGTAAAATACTTATATACGATATTCTAGCACTAACTGGAATTGTAATTCTTTGCATCTAAAACAGAATGGTGAAATGGTGAAACTGCTGGCTCCTGACCATGAGCCAGCAGTGTGCCCAGGTAACCAAGCAGGCCAATTGCATTCTTGCCTGTATCAGGCATAGTGGGATAGCCGGCAGGACTAGGGGAGTGGTTCTCCCCTGTAGTCTGCACTGGTGAGGCCACACCTCGAGTGCCGTGACCAGTTCTGGGCCCCTCACTTCAAGAAGGACATTGAGGTGCTGGAGTCACTGCAGAGAAGGGGAATGGAGCTGGGGAAGGGTCTGGAGCGTATGTACTGTGAGGAGCAGCTGAGGGAGCTGGGGTTGTTTAGCCTGGAGAAAAAAGAAAGCTCAGGTGACCTTTGCTCTCTCCAGCTATTTGAAAGGAGGTTGTAGCCAGGTGGGGGGTCAGTCTTTTCTCCCAGGAAATAGTGACAGAGCAAGAGGACACAGTCTTAAGCTGGGGATATTGAGGTTGGACACTAGGAAGAATTTCTTCACAAAAAGTCTGATCAGACACTGGAACAGGCGCTGAGGGAGGTAATGGAATTACTGCTCCTGAAAGTGTTTACGAAAAGAACTGATGTGGCACTTAGTGCCATGATGTAGTTGACATGGTGGTGTTCAGTCAAAGATTGGACTCTATTATCTCAGATGTCTTTTCCAACCCAATTGATTCTGTCTGTCTGTGTTATTTTATGTGAAGTTTCACACCAGTTTACACAAGGAGAAACATCCTGCTGTGGCAAATATTTTCCAAATGATATAAATGTTTATGGACTTCAACCAGATGATCTGAGTTGTTCAATTGAAGGATCTCATGAAAGCAGTAGCAGAGTAAGACTACAGAAATCACATCTACTAAATCATCAAAACCTACATTTTGATGTTAATCTTCTCATTTATTAGCATTGCACAAGCAACCAGAGAAAATACCGTAGAAGCATTCCTACAACAAGATAACTAATATATGTTAACTTTTAAATCCTTGTGAGAAAAAAAACACAAGTCTTCTAACACCAACTTACCAAAATTACCAAATAAAACCCACAGTGCATTGATCTTAAGTATGTTCATAAGACACGTAAAAAGTAACACACATACATTTTTGGTCTTTAGAGCCAAAAAAAGAAGTATGAAATTGAGGAAGATTTTTTAGTTTCTTTTGTTTCCTTGGACAGTGGGGGAAGGATTTTTTTATATACTATCTCCCTTTATGCTCCAATTAACAATATACCTTGTGTGGCATTTCAAATATGAGGATTAGCCAGACAGGAGTGAAAAAGTTACAATCCTAAGGAGAAAAAAGATTTATCATTAGCAGACACAATTTCCACCCACGCAACCTGCATATACTTAAATGCATTCATATGAATAGCTCCTAAAGAAAAAAGATCGCTGATTAAGAGTGTAAATTTCAAAAAAGCTCAATACAGTACTAACCAGTATTCCCCAGCTTCTACTATCATCAGTGGGTGTTAAGATTTAGCTAATACTGGATTTGAAAACTTAATACTTAATTGATCAACTTAGAAACAATGCAATTTGTCTTAAGTTGTTGCCACATCTGAAGTATAGTGAATAGAGCACGATTAGTGACTCAGAAAAAGGTTATGCTGGTTTTGGCTGAGACAGTTTAATAGGTACTAGATACTATGAAGAAAATGAGCTCTATCTCAACCGACAAGTTTTCTCACTTTCCACCTTCCCATTGTCTGCCCATCCTCCCATGGGGTTGAAATGATGACAGAAGTTCACCTTTTTTCTTGGAGCCATGTTTATGTGGGTTAGCAAATTTTGATTTCATGTTCTGTCTGAACAACTGAAGCAAGAGGACATCAAGTTACCTATTTGCCCAGAGTTTCTCCTGGAAAAGCTGTTCGTTTCTCTCTATCCCTACACATTCCAGAACTATTTGTGGTACAGGGAAGATAAAAGCATATTGCTTCAACAACAGTACTCGAAGATACCACATCAGGTCAGTTACAGACATTTGGCATACTTGTGCCTAGCTTTTGACGGAATTTGATGAAGCACTAAGTTCTTGAGATAAACCTGTCTGAAATTTAAAGTAAGGTAGAAATCATCCCATAATTAGGCATAGACACTCAGAATTTAAAATTTCGTTAGTTATATTTCTAATAAAAAATTATATTGCATTTAAGTGTCACCTATCTGGTATTGCACTTTTTATTGCACCATGCATGGCTAGAATAATAGGGGTGTTTTTTTGGACCAACTTAAATACAAATCACCAGATTTTATTGCCACTTTCCAAATCCTTCAGAAAGTAAATAAGCAGGAGCTTTCTACATTATTCTAATAAATTGGAAGAGTTTTAAAAATAATTAATTTTTAAAATAATTAATAATTTAATTACTAAAAAGGTGTTTGCAACATCAGATTATTCTTTTCTCGTATACTAATTTGATGTAACTGCAGGAAGGTCTTAGTGACACTTTTGCTCCATGTCGTGCTACACTTTAGATGTTATTATGGACACGTTTATAATAGTTCTCAAAAAGAATTTATATATTTTAAACAATAATAATCTTTAGTCATGAATTTCATATCTAATTCTGTAAATACCTAGCCATTATCTTTGTCACACAATACACAACTGGTTTCTTAGGTTTGGCATACATGTACTACAAATTTAATACTCCTAAAATAGGATAGTTGTGTGATAATTAAAGCTCTGAATAAGAAAGCTAATGGGGTGGGTTGACCGTGGCTAGATCTGCCCCCTAAAACCTGGCCATGCAAACCCAATACAGATAAACTGGAGAAAAAAAAAATGGCTTTCATCAGGCGCTGTGAAACTGAACAAATTATTATCAAGAACTTGCAGCTATAGAAAGCATATTCCATTTCACAAGAAACTGAAGTTGCAGGATATTTGGACTGTGACAGAAACCAGTTAATTTGAAGATTTTTCCTGTTTTTTTCTGTTCTTTTTTGAACATGAAGTTTCATGAAATTATGAATCACTACAGTAATTAAGAGTTCATTGTAATGGCATAAATTAAACAATGAATCGTGTAAGAAAATTCTGGTATCTAACAAGACACAACTAATCAGTTTAAAATAGTCTATTTCAGCTTGCATTACTTAGTGCACCTCCATACACATACATCTTTTAGAACAACAGCAGCTCTTTAACAACAGTTCAAGAATGAAGGTAAACCAATTTTAACTGTCACACTTCTAAAAAAGGAACTTCATAGCTATACTTCTGATAAAACTGAATGATGCGTATTCTTTCTGCCTGCAGCAGATGTGTGCAAGTTAATTCTAATTCCTTTTCATGCTACTTTTTTTTTTTTTACATACATAAAGACTATCACCTCTTACTCTTGTTGAGATTTGACCATTATTTCCTTTCAAAGTTTTGGTTAAGTCATTTTGCTTTTTCGATATTTCCATTGCTGTTCTGTGGAAACTCTTCATCTACATGTTTCTGGAATAATATTGCCTAGAGTGAGATGCAAGCCCATAGCAGGAATATACAGAAGAATATTTCAGAATTCTTTAACTTATTCTCCCCCTTCATATCTCTTACAGTAGCACTGATTTTTCCCCCTAGTAGAATGACATTCACTCATGATCCATTACAAGCTTTTACACTGTTTCCTAGGGTATCTTTCTAGGCTAGTCTCTCTTTTCATAGTCCTGAAATATGTAGTACATATGCAAAGATTACAATCTGTATAAAAGTAAAAAAGTTTGTCACTGGTTTTCTGACTCCCCTCCTATTTATTTGGAGAGTTTATTTTCCTTCAGATAATTTCCCTTGTTTATGCTTATACCTTTATATCCTTTATGCCTTATGCCTTTATATCCTTTATACCTTTATATCCTGGTCCTACAGCTACTTCAATGCAATTTGCAATGAAATGGTACCTGTTCCTTCCTCAGGCTGCTTCCAAAAGTGATGAATAGTGCTCAGTCTCGAGCAGAGATATTTTTGGATCTCACTCAGCCCATTACTTCATTTGGTGGCAAATCACTTCGCTGATTTGAAAACTGTTATCTGTCTACCACTCACTTAACAGTATTTCTATATAGATCCTGGTGTTCAGTGTCTACAACTCATCCAACAGACTGCAATCCACTTGTTCTGAAAAAGTAGAACAGAGATACAACACCTCTCAAAATGGAACATTGCCTGAAAATTAGGCATGATCTTTGTGTTATTGCAAGGGCAATCTTCCACTGAAAGAGAGGCATTCTGCTATTTCCCAGTGGTTTGATGCTGCTGTGCAAACTCCTGCAGAAAGAAGGGAGGAGCACCATCTGCTTCATTGGTTTCTGGCCTATTCAGTTTTAAGAGGGAACCAAGGAGAAGTCCACTTACATGTCAGAATGCAAACTGCACATCACCAGTTGCACAAGGACCTCTTTTTAGCTTTCAAACCATAACGGCCTCTAAGGCTGTCCATAGTTTGTTCTCAATTTTTAATTTCAGGAAAAGAAATTGTACCACTATGTGAAATATTTTGACTGGGTCTTCACAGCAGATTAGATTACTCTAACTTCTATCTGTACAGCTTCTCAGTAAAAGTAGAGCTGCCATCAATGCCATATTAAGTTTAACATTCACAAAGAAGTATCGCAACCAACCTACCTAATTACAAGTTAAAATTTTTAACCTCCTGCCATTCACAATATACTGTCCAAAAAAAGAAAAAAAAAAAATGTTTGGACAAGTAATTAAGTAATTTACAGGCACAATTTGATTTATGATTATATGAGTATACATTAAGACCTGAAGAACAGTAAGTGAAGTAACAGGCAGTTTGATCAAAATTCCAAGTCTTTTTGCAACAAGAACGTAGCTCAAAATACCTGAATTCATTTCTTTATTAATGCCACAATTCTTGTGTGTTTTTATAACTGAGTGCTGGCTTTCTACTTTTTGTGTGCAAGACAAGCAACAGAAGGCAGGCATAAATTTCCGTCTATTTTGGTGTTATTTCATAAGTTCCCTAAATATAAGGAGTAATATGTTATTCATTCTAACATATTTCAGTATAAATGCAAGTATCAGACAGGTATCATAGTGTAATGCATCAGATATTCTAACAACCAAATTTAATTATATGATACAGTACTTTAAAAGATTTTCAGTTTTATGTTTCATCTAGGGGTTGAACACCCAACTAGTAATCAAAACAACAGTGCTGAGTTATGTATTTTTACTAATTTAGTTCTGTGTTTATAACCTGAAGGGGCATCATTTATTCGTTTAAACACTCATTTTAACTAATGATCCATGCAATTGCTTACAGCAAGCATCTTTACCTCCCTGTTTGTCTTTTCAGTTTCTCTGACAACAGAAGTAACCAGGAGAATGAATATGAATGTTAAGATTAAAGTAATTTCTTCACTATAGATAGACAATACATATTAGATGTGGTACAGCCCTAAAGATATCAAAAACTAACTATAGTAGGCTTATAAAAACAATAAAGATTTATAGAATTCCGTACAAAATTTAAACAAAAATTCATTTTAATTCAGTATATGTAAGATTTCTAAGTATACAGAAATGTGTCCTTACAGGTAACTATTACTTATTATGTGCTTGGAAGGAAAATGTTCAAATGGGCTTTGATTATGAACACTATTTTTTTTCTTGAATATTAAGACATCAAGGTAAAGTCAATTGAGGTTATCAGAGACAAATAAGTCAAAAATAAAAAATGGTCTAGGAAATGGAGGCTTTGCATACGACCATTAGAAAAACAATACAGAAAGGCTGAAGGAACTGGCTGTGTGGGCTGGGGAGGAGTAACCATTTAGGAACAACGTCCACTAGATTTTTCCAGCCAACATTCAGAAGGCTCAGGTGTGTCATTTAGAATTCAGCTGCAAAAAAAAAAAAAAAAAAAGGGGCCTCTACGTGTCTCAATTCCTTATGGGTGTAAGATTAGATTGAATATCCCCATATACAATATACAAGTAAGGTTCTTATTCTGCTGTGGTACTTTTTAATAAAATACTTCAAAATCCCTGTAAGAGTCAAACGAATTGCACTTTTATAGCTAGAAGGAAGCTGATAACAAAATGAAGTGATCAATCCAGGATTTAGCCACTGATTGACCATTCAGCTATTGATTCACAACTACTCTGAAGAAACAAAACACCAGAATGAAAATTTTACAGTAGAAATTTTTCAGAAACTAAATCTAAGGAGAAAAGTTGAGGTGAAGTTTTTAAATAGAAAGTAGTAAGACAGGACTGCATTGAGACTACCTTGATGTGGTGCTATAACTTCAGATATTAATTTCCAGTAGAAATTCTCTGCATATGCACACATATTTTGAAGTCTGTGTAAGGATATGGAAATAGCAAAGAGTTACTGCTTGTTAATATAACAGAAGTTGTTTCAGGTAAGTCACATCAGTCTAACTCAACCATAGTAAGTGATCTCATCATTCCTACCAATATTCTATAAATCACATTAATCTAACATGCAGCTACCTGCTTGACTTTTCAGGGGAAAAAAACAAACAAACAAAACCACACAAAACAGCATTTGATCAATGCGATCAAAAGTTCTGACAATACAAGTTGTCCTTGTATTGCCTCCTGTCTAGTACAAGACACACTTGTTTTGAATTAACCTGTAAGGAAAACTCCGTTACACTAACTTACTAGAATACATAACTTTTGCTTCTATAGACACATAAGTACTTTCGGCAACATGGAATGCAAATTGGGAAAAGCATATTGGAAACCGTCAGCGTGAGGGAAGCTGTGTTGTGTCAGTGTGCACACTACCCACTTCGTGTTTGCCAGAGGGGAAAGGCTGTGCATGAAGAACCTGAGCTCAGCCACAGAGCTGATACGCAGTTTGCAACCACAAGTGGAGATCTTATTCTCTCCAATTATTTGTACTTTTTGTTCATGCTCATTTTTTCCTTTCAGTGCATCTATGTAGTGGGAGACCTGGCGCAGACATTTTCTTCCCTCTTTAACCTAAAGTTCTGTAGTATAAGCATCTAAGACTTCATTGAAACTAGTACCTCATGGCATCTGCCACACAAAAGTTGAAGTGAATTATGCTTAGTTTGGATATAGCTGTGATATCAGAGGCATGAAGACTTGAGTATTAGAGCTGCTTCTCCGTCACAAAAAACCAAATATGCACGACAATAATCAAAAGTTAATGAGGGAGAAATGGGCTCCAACCTTGTTTTTTATGCAACATACCCATCCCGACAGGTTCATACAGATTCCCATTACCATGTGTGTTAATGTAAGGTAAATCTCGGTCAAACAGTCTCCTAGAAATTGTCTAGACTTTATGAAGTTCCCTAAGTTTTGATAAAGAAAATTGCTCTTGCAGTGTTTAATTAGCTTTAAATATTTCCAATTTCATGCCTCTGATGTATGTCCCTAAACCAGTTAGAATTTCAAAGAAAACTATTTCCCAATATAATCCAAACGAGAAAAATCTAAATGAGGTTTTCCCATTTAGTATATTCTAATGTTTTTCTTCTCTTCCCTTACAAAATTCTTCAGTTCTATCAGTTCATCAGAAAGTGATTAATTTGATATTAATGGGATGCAATTAAGGGTACCATAGCTTTTTAGCCTATCTATTGTCACTTCACATAGTATTAAAGGTGGTTTAATAGTTTTGCCTTTACTACCTGTTCTGTTAATGTCATTGGGTTTTCTTACTATTTGTAATGTATCTTAAACCCCTGAGGTGTTTTAAAAATACTATAAATATGCATGCAAATACCACACATAAGTACACACTGGGTAAACTTAACACTGGCCTTATTCATGGTTTGTTTTAGCTTGCGCAGGCAGACCCTCTAATTTTAATGCTTCGTTTTAGAGATCACAGTTTCAGGCCCAAGACCATTCATTCCCATGATCTCTACTCAAACACCTGGACCTCACAGGAGTTGTGCCTTCTTATTGACACCTACAGTCCCATCAACTCACTTTCTACACTTTGCTTTCAATTTTGTATTAAAAAGTAATTTAACCTTGTTACCAGTTTTTTGGAATCTTGACACTTAAAAACATAATAATGCAGAGCTTAATTTGTTTTGGGCATCAATTTTACCTTTTTTTTTAAGTCTACATTTTTGGCATTGTACTTCCACTGACCTCAAACTTACTTATCATGGCACAAAAATACAAAAGCACCAAAACACAAAATAAGACAGTAATTTTGGGCCATCATTCTCATGGCTACCATTAGAATATACAACATGGATTTACAAATAAAAAATTGTGTTTTATCCTTTGTACCAATATAGGCTGATCCACTGCTTTCAGAAGTCCACTGAATGAAAGAAGTTACTACTTCTGTTCTGGAATCCTCACATAATGTCAACTTTGATTTGAAAAAAACCACTTAGACAAATAGACAAGTTACTGACACAAGCAGTGTCTGCGAACAGTCATTTGTGATATAAGAGAGGTCAGCAGTTTAAAACATACTGAAAAAAATTTGTATTTTGAAAATGATAGTAATATAAGAACTCTCTGAACTCTATTTTTTTCCATGCTGTAACTCCACTAACTTCACAATTTTTGGTTTGCACCATATTAAATTGCAGGGATAGGGAGTTCCACGAAGCATCTGAGAACACTTTAAACTGACTAATTACAATCATACCAGTTATACCAATGGACTGCCTTAGTCCTAGAAAACTTTGTTACTTGCTAACCACTGATGGTTGTGAAATCTTGAATTCTATATGACATCTGACACGTAGAAGTTACAATTATTAATTATTTCAACAAGACTGTAATTGTAAACTTCCTTACATAATGCCCACAAAACAACCAGTGATTTCCTAAATCTGTTTATGCAGTATTATTTTGACATAGGTCTATAGATACAACAATTTTATTAAGTGCAAACTCTGACAGATGTGCACTTGATAATGGTAAGAGTGGTGAGGAAAAAAACAACAAACACATATGTGCCATGTTTCTGCCTGTGTCCAGTAGCAAACAGGTAGCAGAAAAAAATAAATAATAAATATATAAATTAATAAATTAACCCACAAAGTTCACAGCAATACTTCTACCAATATCTCCTCCCTCATTTGACTAGTTTTTAGCAAAAGCTGTATTCAGGTTGTATCCTGTATTTATTCCCTGGAGTGTAGCAAATTACTGCGTAGGTTTTACTGCTTGTTTTGTGAGTTTGGTTTGTGCTTGTTTTGGTTCCTGTTTGGTCTGGATTTTTTTTTTAAATGCCACTACCACTTTTGTTTTTCTGAGTGAACAATTTGCAACAACCAGAATTTAGAGGTTCAGAGGTTTCTTCAGTGTGTTAGGAGTCAGTTCTACTGCTGCATGAAAAAAAAAACAAACCCAAGTAATCATTAGAAATAGAAATAAATAGAATAAAAAAGAAAACAAAAAACCCAAACAAACAAAAAAACCCAACCGGTACATTTCTTCTGTATTTGTAGGTCACACCAGTATTTCAGAGAAAAAAAATTAAAACCTCAAAACCTGGGTATAACTAATTTCTGAATTGATCATGGGTTCTATGAACAACAGCTTGAAATCACTAAGCCTACAAGGAATGTATTTTCTCTTTTCTTCCCACTTACAATCCCTTATCTCTCACACAGGCCATAGCACACACGATCCAAACAGAAAGTCAAATTGCCTATAATGTAGAGCTTATCTTTAAAGGAAAATATTTAGGCTTTTTGTTGGTTATTATCTGAGTCTAAAAAATAACCAAAAGCAGATATGAGGGGCAGCTAAATCCATGAAATGGCTCTGAAGTGCCGAGTATGATCTAAGCACTGCAAAAAGCATCTCTGCTTTATCCTTTTAAAGGTGATTATGACATTTAATTTTGCAAATCATGTAACAGAGAATCATATTTTAACTTTTGTTTTATTCTAAATTTTCTTTTAAAAGCTACATTTGAAACATGAAGAAAACCCACTACTGACAAGCAGGCAAAGAGCAAAGTGAGGTAATCTTTAGAATTTGCAGTTGTCATAGAATTCTGGTTGAGGGTCCCAGAAAAATAATTATCTGCAAACAGACTGAGCTCCACTCCTACTTGACTTCTCACATTCAGGGTGGGGGGGGGTTCTTCTTTCATTTAAAGGTTTGTTTTACTAAATAAGCTATTTTGCATGCAGATTCCATCATAATTGAAGTCAGGAACGGATGGCATGTGGGTAGTATTTGGGCAACTGAAAGTTATGAAGGGACAGGAAAAAAACAACCAACCAATCAAATAAAAGCACACACCACAACAAAAAAACTGCTAGAAAGGCTTTTTCTTTGTCCAGGTGAAGGTTGATCAAATGATCAGCACTGAAATATGTTCCACTTTGTTTTAGTGAATCAGTGTTGCCATTTGCTCTACAGAAGAGCTGACTTGACATCATTGAATATAACTACAGTATCCTATAGCTGTCCAATCACTCACTGCTAAATTAATTTTTCCCCAAAATGCACTTTCTCAGTACTTTATTACAATTGACATTTTTAAATACAAATATGCAGAATAAGATTTTAAAACCCAAGGAAGCTATTACTCAGGAAAAAAAACCCCAAACTAAACCGAAACAAACCAACAAAAAAATCTCCCAAGAAAACCTCCCAAAAAACCCCAAAAACAAAATCAAAACACCCCACAGCTTCTTTGTTACAGCCACACTGTATTGGAAGGCAAAAACCCAGGCAGGTACGAATCTAATTGCCAGTCAGTTTAGGAGACTTCTTCACTTACAAGGTGCCCACAGTCAACCAAGAAATTTAAAGGGGACAATCGTGCAAATTTTCCTCTGCTGCCACCAGGAAGATGCATATAAAGTGTACATTAAATTGACTGTGTCTCTTAAGAATTAAGCAAAATTTCACACATTTTGCAGCAGAGATACCAGTTTTCACACACGCTTTTACTTCCAATACCAGTTTTTCATCTCAAAACAGAAATGGAAGAGGAAGCCTGGCCCACTTTGTTTTAGAAAGTTTCATGACTTCTTTCCAGCCTCAGAAAGTTAAAGATTTCCAAAGAACCAAAGAACTCAAATATGTAGAATAATGAAAAATTATCTAATAAAAAAGCATTCTCAAACTACGTTTGAAGTAACAGAGATTTCCATTGAGGTGAAACATTTATTTCTGCTAAAGATCCTTTCAGTTCAAATGCTGACTTTCTGTAAAGCAGGGTACATGGTCTAAATCTTAGATTAAGAATCAGACACAAATCCTGAGAAGAATGTAGGCATGCAAGCTGGGAATGAAGGGACGAGATCAAGAAAGCCAAGGAAGGCACGACACAGCTGGAGCTGAATTTGGCAAGGGATATGAACAATATGAACAGCTTCTGCAGGTATGTCAGAAAAGGAAGACAAAAGAAATTGTACTATACAAAGAACTGTACAAAAGAAACCCCAATAAATCACAGAATCACACAATCATTTAGGTTGGAAAGGCCCTCTAAGATCACAGAATCCAGCCCTTAACTGGACCCCCATGTTGACAACTAGACCATGGCACTAAGCACCATACCCAGTCATTCCCTGAACACCTCCAGGGTGACTCCACCTCATCCGTAGGCAGTCCATTCCAATGTTTAACCGCCCTTTCCATGACAAAATTTCTTCTTGATGACATGGAGGAGGCTGAGCTACTTGATGACTTTTTTGTCTCTGTTTTCACTGGCACATGCTCTTCTCTCATCTTTCAAGTCACTGAACCTCAATGCAATACTTTGACCTCTGTAAGACATTTGATATGGTCCCCCCAAACTTCTTCACTTCTTAATTGGAAAGTTGTGGATTTGATGGATAGACTAGTCAAGTGAGAAGAGCTTGGGTGGATAGATGCATACGAAGAGTGGTGGTCAACAGCTCAATATCCAAATACAGGTGAATCACAAGAGGTGCCCCTCATGGGTCATATCAGGACTGATACTGCTCAATACTTTTATTAAGGACACACTGTGATGGAGTGCAGCCTCAGCAAGTGTGCAGCTGAGTGGTGCAGTTGATACATTTGAGAGAAGGGGTGTTATCCAGAGGGATGCTGTAAGGCTTGACAAATAGGGCCCTGGAAACTTCATGAAATTCAACACAGACAAGTACAATGTCCTGCAACTAGGTCAGGGCACTCCCTGATATCGGTGCATGCTAAGGAATAAATGGACTGAGAACAGCCCTGCGAAGAAGGATCCAGGAATAGTGGTGAATAAGGAATTGGATGTGAGCAGGCAATGTGTACTTACAGGCCAAAAGGCCAGCTGTATCCTGAGCTACATCATAACCAGTGTGACCAGAAGGGGGAGGCAGGGGATTATGCCCTCCTACTCTCCTCTCATAAGACCCCAGCTGGAATGCAGCATTCAGGTCTGGAGGCCCCAGCACAAGAACATCACAGATCTCTTAGAGCCGGTCCAGGAGCAGGCCACAAAACACCTTTCCTGTAAAGAAAGGCTGAGACAGTTTGAGTTGTTCATCATAGAGAAGGTTTCAGGGAGATCCCACTGGGGCCTTTGAATACCTAAAGTTATAAGAAAGATGGAGAGAAAGTTTTTAACTAGGTCTCAAGCGTTAGGGAGAGTGACAGGGTTTTAAAGCATTGAGTAAATTTAGATTAGACATAAGAACATCTTTTACAAGCTTAGGGTGAAATACTAGAACAAGTTGCTCGGGGAAGTTGTGGATGTCCCATCATTGGAGGGATTTAAGGTCAAGTTTGACAGGGCTTTGAGCAATCTGATCTAGTAAAAGATGTCCCTGCTCATTGCAGAGGGTCCGAACTAGATGATCTTTAAGGTTCTTTCCAACCCAAACTATTCTATGATTAAAATGCTCAACTTATAGACAGCTAAGGTAGTTCTTCAAATTGCATTGTAAAGTCGAAGAAGGCAAACAGACACTTCTGCTTTGTGATTCTTTCTCTAATGTTAACACAGGTTTCTAGTGTTAATTGGCTTTTGAAATATTTAATGATTATAATCTTTTATGAATAGCTCTGTATCCAGCTACCACAAATTTAGGGAGCTAGTCAGGCAAGGGTCACCCTAGCTGCCTGGTAGTACATGGGCCAGGCAAGGATTTCACAGTCAACAGTTCTCTGGGGAGTTCTAATGAAAACTTTGATTAAAACAGGCAATTTTGAAAATTAAGCTGTCTCAGGAGAAGTAACTGTTTTATGCATGCCACGTTCCATGACGGTGAAGCCCTGTAATCTGGTATTGCCATCCTCAGTAACAGACCATAAGCTTTGTAAAGGGCTTGCAAGGCCTCAGGACCAATTCTTGCTACAGTCAGGCTCACCCTGCATGAAATTCTCAAACTTGCCTGCAGCTTTGCTTTACTTCATTTAGCTGTGATAGCAATTTCTCTAATTGACTGGCTGTCTAAGGCTAATTTGCTTTCCTCTTTTTTTTCTTCCTTTTTTTTCTGATGGTACAACCAGAGTTTTAAATGAATAGCTGTAGCAAACAGTCTACGCAGAATGAAGTATTTTGCGACTGGCACAATGGCATGGTTCAGAGAAATACAAGCCTTCTTTGAGTCTTTGAGAAGCAGAGATAAAAGATGCAGTCCAGGGAAATACATGTACAGGAACAGTAAGAGATGAGACAAAGACTTGGCACTAGAGAGCCCGCAGTTATGAACAACCCACTCATAGTCAACCACAGAAATGCAGACCCAAACAAAACTGGATTTAGGAGCAACAAAAACCAAAGGAGCAGTAGTTAATGTGCATGGGACACTGTATTAAATAAGAATGGATGAGATGTGGAACTGCAGATCATGGAAGAGAGAGAAAACATATAAAATAATTTTTAGTAAGAATAACCTCAAGTGCACCCTAAACTGAGGAAGAAGAAAACATAAACTAGTGGACTCAGACGAGCAGGGGAAGGATAAGCATAGCACTAGGAAGAAAGAGCAGAAACCAAGAATAGTTTGTGCAACTATAACTGCACTTTTCTGTAAAAATTTCATCTGGACTAATACTGAGTAGATACTCAAGACTGATTACTCTAACATTTCTGGGTTTACAAACATATACACAGAAAGAATGCTGACTCTTTCTGCACAAATAAGATTTTTGCGTATCCAAAACTGCTGCTTCAACCTTCTTGTGACTTCATGTTTACAATCCACTGACACAACACAGATGTGCCTTGTGTTGTTAAGCAAGTGTAAGAAAGGCACAGATCTAATACAATCAAGGAGATTGTGTGACCTTCCATGCCTCCTATGGCCCTTTTCAAGTCAATCCTATAAGCCACCTTCAAAGAACCTTAAGGCAAGCTTTCTTGAATGCATTTCATGCATAAATAATTCTATAAATGTTTTAGGAAGTGTTCCAGAATATACAAGATAAAAGATTTCAAAGTGTTAAAGGGTACAAATACAAAATACAGAGTACTCTAAGATAAAATAACAACTACTCTAAGAGGTTTTGCAGACTCATTTATAGCAACATATATACCTAATGAAGTTAATGAGATTATTTGGGTGAAGAAACAGTATTTAGATATGCAATACTCAAAGTAGTCCAACAGATAGTACAAAAACACGGAGGTGAGGATCATGTGATAGATTTGAAGAAATCTCAAAAGTTTCAGTAAAAATGCAGTGTCTACATTATGTGTATTAAAAGCAACCTAGTCCCTTTCTTCACAATTAACATGTTAGTGACATACCAGCTACTTTCTTCATTACTAAGGTCAGCACCTTACTAAAAATTTAGACATGCTTGTTTTGATGAGTATATTTTGTTGCAAACTTCCATCTATCTGCCTTATTATCCCAACTGCAAAAGAAACACATGAAAAATTATGCAAATGAAACCTTCAATATATGGGAAGGATATGAAAAACAAAATAATTCAAAGTGCAATTATTAATGGTTTAGTTATACAAAAGAAGATGAAAAGCAAGGTATGTGACTGTATTTATATGCTAACTATGCATCTAACACAGCAAATTATACAACCTTTAATTAATCAGGATAGCAGCTGCTGACTACAGTAACATAGCAAATCCAACTTCCTATTTTCTATCCCAATAACCCACAGGGGTTTATTCTGGAAATATTGATTCAATCCTGCATCACACTACACCTTTTGCCGGTTTAAAAGAATAAAAATCTGCAAAAAAGGACTTCAGATGAGATAGAGATTTTTCCATTTTCTTTTATTTTTGCAACAAAAGACACAAAATCTCTAAGTCATCTTTTCCATTGCAGGCAAATTTATAATAAATACAAAGTAGTTTTCAATAGTAACTCTTAGTAAGCTGCAGAGACTTTTTTATAAAGGCAGAATTAGAGATTTCATAATAAAAAGTGATACTATTTTAAGTCAAGGAAAATAGATAACAAAAAAATATAAGCAATATAAAAGCTACAACAAACCAAAACTGATATGGCTGGAAATTGTCCTGGACAGAAATGCATATTTATTATCCAGGAGCTGAAAAGCCCATTACAACTTTCCCTACTTTGTGCCTGCCAAAGGAAAAAAATACTTGCTTTACAAATAAGACCACAAATGAAGCAAGTCATAGTCAGATTCATTAAAATCTAGGTAAGTGACAGTTGTATTTCATCTGGGACCATCTGAAGGTAAGTTAACACTACCGAGTATATCCAGTAACTAGAAAAGAAATTAGAATTTAACTTTTCAACCAAATAGAAGCCTGGGGATAAATGCATCAAAAATCTCCTGTGAGTAGTTTGGCATGCACAAGACACTGGCAATACTTTGATTTCCACATTGGTAAAGAGGAAAAGACTAAGTCCAGAGCTAAAAGTTCAGGAAAAATGGAGTTTGAACAGAAAACAGGTTTCTTCTTTAACTACTGGCATGCTGATATTTGGCATCAATTGCTGTTTACAATAAATACAGAGCGAGTAGAGAAGGACAGAGGATGCTTAGGTAAAATTCTGTCTCCAGCAAATCTGCAAGGCTATGAACAAAAGAAGTTTTTGCACCAAATCACATTTGGCTGTAAAATGGAACACAAAAAAAAAAAAAAATGCTAACTCTGTTGAGTCACATTGCATGGCTTGTTTCAGAAAAGCACTTGGAGAAGATATGAATTTCATAATCTCCTTATATGGATGAATTAAAAAAAAATCCAACACAATTTTAGAATTATGGAAGTTTTAACTTTGTTTGTTTATGAAACTATTGCAGCTTTAAGATAATATATTTTAACTTCAAAAATTAAAGTCCAGATAGAAGAACTAGAGCATTTTGAACAGGAAAAGCAAAGTTAATCTCTTTCTATTCAGTAGGAGTGGGGTTTGCTTATTTTGTGGTGTTTTGTTTTGTTTTGCTGCTGTTGTTGTTGTTTGGGGTTTTTTTGTTGGTTTGTTTTGGGTTTTTTTATTCTTTTTAAGCTACCTACAACACTGATCTACAAGATTTTTAGATCGTGCTTCACATTTGTACTGGTTCCATCTATGACAGAATTTCTTCATAGTAGTTAGAACGGGGTTTTCAAATTGTGATGAAAACAGTGTCGATAACACAGAGATTGTTGCAGAAATTGCTGAGCAGAGCTTACTCAGTATCAAGGCCTTTTCTGTCCGGTCAATTGCTAGGCTGGGAGTGCACAAGATTTTGGGAGGGAACACAGCTGGGACAGCTGACCCCAGCTGACCAAAGGATTATTCTAAACCATACGGTGTCATGCTCAGCAATCAAATGGGGAGGGGTGGAGTCTGGCTAAGGCTGCCATTGCTCAAGGATGTTTGGAGTGATGGCATTTGTCTTCCCCGGTAACCATGCATGTAATGGAGCTCTGCTTTTGTAGAGATGTCTGAACACCTGCCTGCTGATAGGAAGCAGTGAATGAAATCCTTACTTTGCTTTGCTTGAACATGCAGATTTTGCTTTAACTATTAAACTGTCTTTATCTCAACCCACAGATTTTCTCACTTTTACCCTTCTAATTCTCTCCCACATTCCACTGTGGGGCTGGTGAGCAAGTGGCTGCGTGGTGCTCAGCTGCCCCCTGGGGTTAAATCACAACGATAATCTTAATACTCATTCAGATGAGGCAATGACTGCATTTGGATAATTGTGACATTTCAAAAAACTCTTGAAGTGTTTTTCACAAGTTAATATTAGTCATAGGAACACGCATCAATGAAGACAGACAAGAAAGAACATGAAACAGGATATTAATATCAGCACAGCTGGGATGACAATCTCAGGATGTAGCAGCGACATGAAACCACTGTAGTGAGTTATCTAGGCTACACAGAAACAATCCTGTTACAACACCGACTTTCCACTTCTGTTTTCCATGCTAGAACATAATCTTCTGGTTTAGGACTGGCACCTCATAGTAGCAGAGGAGCAACTCCTCAATGTTTCTCTCTAGCAAGCCAAAACATTTTCCTTTTGGGTTTGTGACCTCAAATAGTAGCAGAAGAATTTTGTGGAGGGAGGTTACAAGTCCACTAAATCATTACAAGATATGAACCACCGACAGTGTTTGTTACTGATTCATGCACCTAGGACAAAGACAACTGTAGCTCTTACATGGATCAGTAAATCACCAGAAGGAACAAAATAATCCCTTCCAGAATCAGAAGCAGCCAGAAAGACAGTTCCAAGAACTTATCTTAGAACATGTAATTCCTTTTGTAAGGACTACTAGCCACAGGAGAGATGTCTTTTCCTCGTTAAGGATCGAGCTGGAAAGATTGAGCCTGGGTGAAAGCTGGAAAGCAGAACACAGCTGACATACCTTACAAATTGACTATCATAATATAATGTATGAGTTATTCTTCCTTTAGATACAAAATTCAGGGGTTGATAATGAGACCTAAAACATTTAATTTTATTTTTCAGACAATTCAAGTAGGGTGTATTCCATCACAATTTTCAGTACAGTGCCTTTTTCTTCTAGGAAATAATTTCCTAGGACTTCTAATTGGGAAATTTCTGCCCTTGGACATTTTAAGGAAGTAGCATTCCAGATTTCTGACTCCTAGTCATTTGAATATTGCTGAAATGCAACATTTAAGTGAAAGGAATTTCACTTTAACTGATGAAGATTCATTAATACACTTCAGAACACAAGCAGACTATTTTACCTATCTCTCCTCACACAGTGTTTCACTTTTCAGAAGTTTTCTGAATATATGTAGGATTAAAAATAATTTTTTCAGCTGATATTGATGAAACTCTTTTGATATCTAAATAGCTGATATTCTAGATTAGGTAGCAGAGGTCTTACGGAACAGGCTCACAGCCCCGCTAGACCTCTTCTGCCCGAGATTTTGCTGCTACTAATTATGGCATGGTGTGATACATGAAGTATCAGGGTTTCTTTTTAACTGCATTAAGATTTCTTTCCTGTATGTCATCATTAGCAGTCACTTATATGATATCATTACAAAAAGATGTTTTAAAGAAAATTTGCTGAAGAAAGAAAACAAAAACTCTTTTCCATTTTAAGGACTGCCGCTGACAAAGGAAATATACACCCAAATTTATTCTCAGAAAACAATCGCTTCCACTCCAGAGAGGTACAACTACAAATTTCAGCCTTGAAATAAAGTCCTATTTCAGTCTCTGCTTTCACTATTTAAAGTTTTTTGTTTACTTCATAATGTGCACACACAAACACATACTGATAAAAGGTTCAACAAACATCTCAGCTTGAAAAAAACAGACTACCAAAATAACAAGAGGTATTTAACTAAAAATAGGAATATATCAGCCTATTAAAAGGTCTTATGGTAAATTACTCTAACAGACAAAACTGTCAATATTACATTTACAACAACAGCAGCTTTTACTACAGCATTAATGTTAGTTAAGTTTTCTTACCAAAGAAAAGCTAAGAAAAAGGCAGTCTGTGCCTTTAATATTTAAAAATATTAAACTCATAGAATTTACACTGCTTCTTTCCCCAAAAACCACAGCAGAATAGAAAATACTTACAGGTTTGGGAGTGACAAACTGAATCCTTCCCAAAACCCACA
The DNA here is from genome assembly GCA_013397845.1 of Melanocharis versteri. Lineage (NCBI taxonomy): Eukaryota > Metazoa > Chordata > Aves > Passeriformes > Melanocharitidae > Melanocharis > Melanocharis versteri. Next base: position 341,761 of record VZTG01004869.1, on the reverse strand, counting down.
CAAGACAGCATAGAACGAACTGCATAACTCTCGATTTCATCATTGGATATTCATTATAATCTTTTGGAGATTTTCTGAGCTGGATATACTAATCCACTGATGTTCACAAGTTATTCACAGTTTCACATCACTGGAACAATCAATATTGTTCCAATGACTGAATGTGCTAATGGAAGGGTTCCCTTCCCATGGTGGTGATGGGGTTTTGAGCTAAATGATTTTTACAGTTTCTTCCAATCTTCTGATTCTATGAAATTAATTATTGTCTAATGGATAAAAGAGCACCCATGACTAAACCACGGAGATTAACTGGCAATGGTTGAAGATTCAGGAGACTACTCATCTCACAGTGAATAGCAGGGAATCATTATGCATACAAGTTGCATAAAGTTGGTATTTTCTTGCCAATTTAGCTTCCTATTGTGAACTTGAAATATTTGCCTCAGATTATGCATTGGATTATTCATCCATTCCCCCAGAGAGTAATTACTCTTATCATTGTATCACAGTTTGCTGGGAGAACTACACAGCCATTAACCAGACTCATGGACAACAAGCAGGAAGCAGTTCAAGCACTGACCAAATGACAAGCAAATTTTTACTCTTAAAATTGAATGCAGAAAAGGTACTTTGGTACTCGAGGGAGGGAAACAACCAAAACCCAAGAAACTTTTGCTTGAGTCCAGAGGTCCATTATATTCACTGGGGTCCATGTTGACTGGAAAAATCACAGAGTCAGGAAAATTACGTTGGCAAACTCACAAAATCATACTAAGTTGGCTGGGGAAATTTTTCAATTTTTTTTTTTATTTCATATAGCCAAAAGTATTGGACCATAATGAAAACCAACCAAACACAACAACAACAACCAAAACCAAACCAAACAAAAAAAGCCAAACACAAAACAAAAACCAAGCAAAACAAAACAATCCCCCACCATGTAACAGATACTCAGGAAGAACAAGAGCTGCAAGAGGTGAAAAAAAAGGAAATTTCTTCAAAGTCTATGCATCATAGAAGTGCATCACTTCTTTCTGCTGTTGATGTTAAAAGGGATTTAAAAAGAAGCTTTGGGAAGAGGCATAAGGGAGGATGAGGTGACTGACAGTATAAATGTTAATGCTGGGTGTGAGCAGAAGGCTTTGAGAAATCAAAGAACGAAAGAATAAAGGAAATATGGCCTGAGGGCAAGTAGAATAGAAGGACCTTCAGGAGCTCTTTCTCTGGCAAGGACCAGCTGCTGCTGTAGAACAGAGGTCAAGGAAAGGTATGAACAAACACCAAGTCCAGTACATCTGGCTTGTTGTTGAAACACTGTCCACAAATTCTACACTACAAAAGATGGTTAGAAACAACAAAAACAACCACATACACCCACACAAAAAAAAAAAAAAAAAAAAAA
>VZTG01004869.1:325481-340336 GCA_013397845.1 Melanocharis versteri | reverse complement strand
AAAAAAAAAAAAAAGGCAAAACAAAAACAAACCCCCAAAGAAAACCACAAAAAACAAACAAACAAAAAACCCCAATCGGACAAAAAACTTAAAATGATCCAAGGATTGTTAACCTTAGAAGGCATCTTAATATTTAATAGCAGACACTAGTGTATCTAAATATAAGCTAAACCTCATGATGTTTCATTTTATGTTGATGACTATGAACACACTGTGAAATGAGTTTTGTACTTTCACTTAATTTTTTCCACTTGACGGCTGCATTCGCTAAATGGCAGGCCAAATTACTTTAATAAAAGTCAGACCATGCATTACTCAAATTGTACATATGCATAGCAGTTCAGATACCACTGTAATCTAAAGAGCATTTGTCTCTATTGCCCAACATAAGCAAGTTTTCTGTATGGGAGGAATACTTCTGACTTTCCAAAGAAAACTACTACAAAGATACAGCAATGCTGATTTTTAAATTCTGTATATAGCCCTCAAAGCACCTTTTTAAAAAATGGTTTGTTAACTCCATTCTAGAAAAGTAGGAATTAAACTGATTTTAACAGAGAATTAAGCAAAATGGTACAAGTCCAAGTACTTTGTTTTTTCCTTCTGCAATCCTTGCAAAGCCTAAATACATTTCCTATGATGTAAACCACTGCAATTATACTAAAAAAAAAAAAAAACACATATTACAGAAAGAGGAGCTATCTCTCAATTCTCCAATTCCGTTGCTAAAAACTTATGTTTAGATACGAAACAGTGATTGTAATGGTCAATAAATCATTTAGTGTATTAAGTTGACGGGTGCTATAAACTGAACTTCATAGTTCTTTTCACTGACAAAATCATATATTTGAAACTTCCACAGATAATTTTATTTCCAGAAAATAAGAATGGTTCAAGTTTCCATCAGAAACAGAATTTAGAGTGCTGGTGTGATCACTGTGAAAAATTAAAGTATTATTAGTAAAAATATCAGAGAATCTCAGAAACACACATATAAATCTGCTGAAGTAATGATACAGTAAAGAATCCTACATTTCAGCCTAAGAGCTCAGTAAGTACCCAGCTACATCAGTGTCTTGTTAAAACTCTCTGGTCTATTGCCACAAAGATCTGATTTAGTTAATGTTAATGTTAATAATGTTAATATTCACATGGTATATAGGTGACAGCGGGCTAAGTCACGCAAGTACTACCAATCTTCAAGGGCTTACAGCACCATAATGTGTTTTCACTAGCTTCATTCTTAGCTTCTCTATTGTAAAAACACAAAGGATCCAGTTATGTCATTGCTGCACAGGAACTGAGGTCATAACTGAAGAATACACTAAGTAAAAGGCACAGGTCAGAATCGTAGTCCAGGGATGGGGGTGTAATGTTCTTTCTCTTGTAGGGATACCAAGCGTGGGTAAAACTTCAGAGGCCATTCGATCATCACTGAAGTGGTTCACTTGCCTTGTTTCCTGGTTTAGTGCCCTACTGAGTTTTTCAAACTCTGCATTCTGAACCCATAATATCCCAAACTCTCAGCTGGCAGCAGCATTCAGTAGCACTTCAATGCTCCCCTTGCTTCCAACTGAACAGTAATTCACTTACTCTAGAGAAGAATGAAAGAGCTGGCCAAAACCAGGGATAGGCATATAGTTTAGGAAGGAAAACTAGCCTGGGATGGGTAGCTGGCAAAATGATTATAAAGACTTCCACTGACTAGTGATATCTGGTCTGTATTCTCCTGTCCTAGAGGAACTGAATACCTGTCTTAAAATCACATGTGACACAGGAGCCAGAAGCTGTCACTTATTAAAACAGGTAGTTTAGGGAACAGTTATGGAAGTTCTTAAACTATGGGGCAAATCAACTGGCCATTGCAGCAGAAATCACTCCAAGCCTTCACAAAAAATCACCTGACCCCTCACTGGTACAATTCCTTCTAGAACCATCAGTACCCACTGCCTGCCTGTACACTGAAATGCGGTCACTTGAGTGACGTTCACCACTTTTTCCAGTGTTGGATGTCACATTTTGAAGTCAATTGAAAGTTCATTGACACTGCCAGGTTTACAGCCCTAAATCTGAAAGGGGGCAGTGTTGTTTAACCAGAATGTGGTGTTCTCTGTCACTGTTAATTACAGCTCTTCCTGCTGGGGTTTTTACAAGAAAGTAGGCCAGCAGGAAGTGTCATTATATTACAGCCTGTGGCTCCATGCATGTGTTCCTAAGTTGACAGTCAAGAGATGTCCTTTAGCCTTTTTCACTGTCCTTTTCAGTATGAAAAATAAACTGCTCAGATTGCATAAAAGGATGAAATATGCTGTTGCATGCATCTCATAGAAGAGAATAATACAGGTACATAGAAAGCAGCTTCCTATTGAGGCAATAAAAATAGTTACTGGTGTGTTCATGATTTCTGATGCTCCTTTTCAATTTACCTAGTAAAGCTTATAAACACTATTGCAATGAAACTTTCTTAGCCTTCTCACAACCCCCATATTAGTTAAAACATAAGGGACTGATTAGCTGGCTCACCAGGTGATAAGGCTTTGGAGGACAAAGGAAGGGAGAAATATCTACCAAGGAGGGACATACTGTGAGCTACCCACTCAAAGAGAAAAAGCTCAAAACAAAAGTTTGAGCTACTCATGACACCTGCTATGCCGCTGTCTTTTGCACCTATGTAATCCCCTCAATATGCATATTGAATTCAAGAAGAGACTTAAAAAAACCCACTATCATTTCAAAGCATTAATGAGATATGAAAGAGAGTTACATATCAATATGGAGTAGACTTTGGCACTGTCAGGAAAGGAGGGTAAAGTTTCAACAGTTCTAGGAAAAACATGATCTAAGCTCACCAAGCATCAGAAGGTACCTGTGGTCTCTAAGGTACTATGACTTTCTCTAAATTGGTGACCAATGTAATGGATTTACACACTTGCAAATTCTATTCCTAGTAAAGAGCTACCATCAACCCATACTACCTTCTAGATTCAGTTCCACATCAACTACATCAATAAAAATATTTCAGGCATTTAAATGATTATAAGCAAATTTTTCAGAATAAACACTATCATTCAAGCATTAGATCTATGAAACCATAGAAAAAAATCACTTGGAGTTTGAGAAGTAATCTGAAAGTGAGCCTTCGACAACTTTAAGTGTTAGAAGCCCTGCATTTTCCATGAATAAAAAACACAGCAGTAAAAAAATCCAAACACACACAAAAGCCCAAAACAACCAAAGCAACACCACACACTCAGTTTGAAAACAATCCCAAACTACACCCAAAAACACCCTCATAATCCAACAAGCAAGTGACTTAATATCACTGTACGTGTTGACTTTCCCCAACAAAGGCTGCAGTTCTCATAAAACCATTTCCTTAATACTTTGAGCTCTACAAAAGGTATCATTCCAGTTTCATGAGCATAATTCTTTGTAGACATAAGAAATGCTTGGCCTTATTTCTAACAAGAACTGAGTCATCACTGCAGTCTAACACCTTCCACAGAGTAAGTTTCAACTTCTTTTTTTGTTTGCTTTAAATTTTGTATATACATATATTTTTGTTGTCATCTTTTTAATTTTCCACAGCAAGAAGATTAGTGATTCATTTTCAAGACCCATTAAGATCCATATCTCCTCTCATTTTTAACATTACACCCTTTAAGTTAGACATTGTCTAAAGATGCTTCCAAAAAAATAACTTAGGAAATAATAAGAAAATCATTTAAATGAATCCATCTCTGAATCCAGCTTTGGAGGCCTGAGAAACTTCATTTAAAAATTCCATCAGAAATTGCAGTATCAGTTTAAATTAAATTTAAAATTCAAAACTATGACCATGATAAAGTAACATTTTAAATATGCTACAAAATAAACCTCACAGTTAATGCAATACCAGCCGATTACTCAAATCCCAAAGAGAATTGAAACATCACATTTCAACATGAAAAACATGTATCGAGTACAGTGAACACCCAGTAAGAAGAGTTCTTACCTTCGTAGATCGCTTTGAAGCCTTGGGCACTGACAGCAAAATCTGTGGTGAAACAGAGGGTGAGGATAGATCCCGTGCTCACAATAGATGATGGAAGCTGAAATCCAGATAACCTGTGCAATAAAAAGGCACAAATTACTCGCACTTTTTATAATAAAGCCCATCAGTACATGTGATAAGCATTATGATAAACATCATGTTTTTATATCTGAACTGCAAACACATTATGGGCTTTACCCCGAAGCATCTCTAAACATTCACTGCAAAATTTCGAACATGTCCTTGAGCCCTAAAACTCTCCTATGTTAACACATCTATGTGCTCTCCAGAAAACAGTGAAAGAAAGACCTGTTTGTACCTACTAAAGACAATTTTTTTGTGTGTTAGGACTCATTTTAAGATGAGGACAGCTAAATTTAGGACACCTAGAAGTAGATGCTCACTCAGAGATACTTCATACAATTAGACGTAGCTTGGACTATCCTGTCTTTCCTCCAGGTGCTGCTTCAGAAAAGCCATGGATGTCATATGTTCAGTGTGATAAACATTAACTGACTAGAAAACAAACAAAACCACCACTCTTCCATTTAGGATCTTCAGAAAAAATTACCTTATATTTCCCCTTCTACTAGTAGTCTTACCTTTACATACAAAATGGAATTTTGGACAAGCTATAATTACATTGCAATATTGATTATAAGACAATTTCCCAAAATCTGGGTATTTTTGAGGGTAAAATTGATTGATGAAAAACGTTTAGATCCTTTACTGAAACAGCACTAAACACAATTTGGTAGACCTGATTGATACTAGTGAGATTTTTTTAATGATTAATTTCTCATAAGTAAGATATAAGACACCATTACTGTCCCACAAAAACAAAAATATACTGGTAGCTTAGCTAATCACTAGTTAATTTCTGTAATGTGCAATAGGGATATGTGATTGAGTATGTATAGGATAACCCTGCCAGAAAACTAGCTTTTGTTCAAATTTCACTCTGAAAGAGCTTCTTAGACATTGAAATAGATCATTAAAAAAGCCCAAATAAACAAACACAAAAAGTCCACCAAAATAGCCTTTTTTAAAGATCCAGGTTGTTAAGACAATCCATGTATTAAAAAAAGAAGAAAAACCAAAAAAAATAACAAACACAAAAAACCTCACAATAAAACACCTTGTCCATGAAATTTATGGTACAATTAAGTTATAGTTCATTTATTGGCATCCAGAACTACAGAAGAGAAATAACTGTAAACAGCATACTAGTAGAGCAGTGTCACTGAACTAGACGTTCTTTGCAAAATTAGGTTTAATTAAAGACCACTTTCATATATAAAAACACATAAGAGGAATGCCATGCTTCAATTACACCAGTCAGGTGGTTCCCCATCTCTTGCCAATTCTGAGCTTTGGAAACAAATAGAAGAGTCAGAGATCAAAGCAAGAAGAGCTTTAAATACAGATGAAGGCATACAGTCAAGGCAACATAAGTCAGCGAAAAGCTTTCTGCAATTTCTTCCTTTCATTTTAAACAACATTGTCTCTCATGTGGTAATTAGCTGTTTGCTCTAATCTTTTTACCTTCTGTGTACTTGTCAACCTAATATTCCTATTCTTTTCCACCTCATTTACTCCAATTCCGGAAATAACCGGGTTGATTTTCCCCTCAGTCTGCAAACTGCAGAACTACCATAAGGCTTGCCACATCTTATGTTCACACTTTTGTATGTTCTCTCACCTTCACTAGACGTTGCAGTTTTTTGGTAAATGTGCCTTTTGTTCTATTTAATAAATTAAAATGGTTATCTCTTCTGCCCTACATCTGGAGTGTACTCTCTGACAGTTCATTATTAATTTAGGGTACGTATTTTGTGACTTTACTTATATGTCTCTCTCTTCTTTGAGAAGCGATTCAAAGAGTTCTTGTTTTAAGGGATGGGCTTTGGGGTTTTTTTGAATAGCACTACCGTATTTCCTGGTTCTAACATTTCTTGCAAAACTACAGGAAACTAGCACGCATTGTAGGGGAAGAAAGGAAAGTCAGCTTGAGTCAGAAGCAGCTAGCCTCAACATTTCACACTACATGGGAGAACTAAAAAAAGACCTCACAATAAAAAGACCAAAAAAAAGTTATATCAATGCAGAACTACAAAGCTTTTGCTACCTCATTCCTGTTTTCTCCACTTCGTCTGTATTAGGTTCATATAAATGAACTTATCTTAGCCGTGAGTGGACATCCTGAGTTCCCAGTATGATTTCTACACCAACCTGCTTTGATTCTGTTATAATAAGTGTCATTCCCACAATACGGATTCTTGGGAGCCAAAATATTTTTTTTTCTATAGCATTCTCCTTGAAATACCAGAAGATTATTCTTTAGGCTGATATGGCAATTTTCATTAAAGAAGACAAATGCATTCTTTTGTACCGTAAGTCAGTGCACTTAAAGGTTTTGTAGACTTACAGGTGTGAGAGACTGGAATGTTTACGGTTAATTACTTAAAACATTCTTGCCATTTGCAGAGGCAGCAGGGTGCATTGGCAGGCCAGGTTTGTGCACCCACCCAAGGGGGACAAGAAGAGTTTTACGTGTGCTGGGTTTTGAGCTGGGTAATGGAGAAGACAGGTAGAGAAGCAGAGCCTGCAGAAGCAGGGCAGCGTTCTTTACCACGCACGTCCTCCTGTTTCACAACTGGCTGAGTTCTAAAACTGCCCCCTCCATCTACCTTCCCTGAGGAAGGCGTTGGACATTTACATTCACAGGGGATGTTCATGTGTAGGCCTGAAGGTATTCGTCCCTTCTGATGGGGCATACCTGGCTCAACCGTGCTGATATGAGAGGCAATGTCTTGGAAGCTGTCAAAAGCAACAACTCCAGAAACACACCCAGACTCAGTTCTGGGGGCTTCCACCAGAGGACTGCGCAAGATCCGCTGTGCTGCAACAGTGTAAAATTCCCATCCCCAGGGTGGTACCTGCAGCTTCCACCTAAAGCTGAAGTTAAGTTAACCCACCGAGCCCATGCTTCATGGGCTTCCCCCACCCGCAACTGACCAAGAGATGTACAATCAAGTCTCATCGCTGGATCCATGGGCAGTGGTATCTTTCTACTTTTATCCTCTCCTTCTCTCTTTCTTTTCCATATACATTTTGTAAAGTGTTCATTTTATGCTTTTACATTGCTATGTTACTAAAGATAATTACAACCAAAAGGGCTACATACCTGCTTTCCATTGCAACACAATTGTTCTAAAATAAACCCTACATATATAAACACCAGTAATTCAGTTTTGCTTAACTCTAACCTCCTATTAATAACCTATTAATAAGAAACTGGGTTACTCTCATCTTCTGGGATGGGTTGTAACTATAGGAAAAGGCAAATATGTGAGGAAACTTCACATACATCAACTTGAAATGTATTTTATCAAGGTCTTTATATTGCACTAACCCAAAAAACATTTACAGAATAGTCTTTAATAAAAAAAATCATCAGACTACCTAGGTGCCTCTAGGATAGCCTTATTGCCTGAAATACTTCTGAAAGCATCTTTTCATGGTATTCTAATAAACTCAGCAAGATCAAGTGCAACCAAATTGAGTGCAAGCAAAACCCAGGCAGCACATGAAAATCTAGCATGTTATTCTTCAGATATTTCCAGAATTCCACTCTTAACCCACTCAGTCATTTTCCACACACCACAACCCCTGCACTAACATTTTTGCTAGTTGGTTCTGGCTGATGAATAATAATACATTTTGCACATTCACTTAATCATATAGAAAAATCACACACTTTCACATGCTGTTTGATTGTGGAAACGTATTTTGGCAACTAACATGTGGGCTTTTACAGCAACCAGAAAGGGAACTGTTTAGACTGACAAGTGTGTGTGCTAAGAAAGCAGAATAATTTCAAGTCCCTGTGCTAATAAAATTGTCATTTGATAAACCTGCGTTACTTCATACTGAGCATATGGCAATACTTTAAGCTTAAAATAGTGCTACTTCCTTAACTTTCAGCAGCATTAATCAGCACAAAATGCACACACTAAAATACTCTGAAACCACAGATGGTATATATTTGGCTTGTCTGTACAAAAGAAAGAGAACTTGTAGTAGAAAACACAGTGGTGCACCAGTACTGAGTTCAGACTCTGAAGAAGTGGGGGTGGAAACTATAACCAAAGGAGTAGGGGGAGAAAACACCACGTATTTCATTTTCCATTGTAATTTCACAGGTCAGCCATTTCTAGTGATAACAGCTATAAATACAGAGGGCTTTTTTCCAGTAGCATAGCCATAGGCCCAACTGCCTCCACTGAGAACTTCGCTCTCTACTTGTGAGGGCACATTCTTGGACTTCCTGATACTAAACCGTGTGACAAGACTTGTGGGGGGGTTGGAAATATGGTTAGGGGTCAGTAGAAAATGATGTATGAGAAGATGGAATAGATTTCTTAAGTCCTTAAAACACGACAAGTATTACTTTAAAGGGTGAAGCTTACTGCTGTCTTCAGTTACTTATTGGAGTGATACAGAAAAAACCAGGTCTTTTTCAAAATGCTGGGAAGGTGGCAAGCAATAGAAGGGAAGCTGGGAAGATGCAACATGAAAAACACAGCTTTGTATTCAAAAAAAGCCACCACCAAAATAGTGGTGATATATTTGAGCTGGTGTCCAGAAGGGACCTGATATCTCCATCCCTGGTGATGCTGGAAACTCAGTAATGACCTGAATGGGCATGATTGATGTAGCCCAAAGTCAGCAGGTGGTAAAAACAAATAACCACAATCCCTCCTAACCCAAATTACTCAATGATTCCATGGCCAATATGGAAGGCACAGGCACAGTCCCTATCACAAGCAACAGCCATAAGAGAAACAAGAACACTCTGCATTTTCCAAGGAAATACAGAGGTACAATTGGATCGGCCTAAAAAGTTTTAGGTTCTTTCATAACTTTATTAGGGATTGTACCTTTGCTGAGTGTAGGTGCAGTTATGAATTTTTACCAAGTCCCAGATGTTCACACAAAAGTGGATAAGGTTTCAAGCGTGGTTAAACATGAACTCGTCTTTGCAAGTGTTTTAAAGACAACCTTGACACAAAAAGGCATTGCTCCTCTCCCCTCTAACAAGGACAACTACATGCTTGTCCTGTATTTGTTTGATTTTTAACAAATATTTTGCATCACATTCATAGTCAACATGGTCAAACGAAGCAAATGAAGCTTTCCAAAGTGGCTCTATCAGAAACAGCTTTCCAGCACAAAGCATTGTATGATCAGACTGCTTTAACAGAGTGTGTACTGATTTCACAACTACAAAAAAACAATGAGCAGTTGCAAAAGTGAAATAGAAACATTTTCACCATTATATTAGCTCGTTTATTTATTCCTACAGCTGTTTGTACTACACTGGTATGTTCAGGTTATCACATGGAACAACATTTTTTCAAGGTTTAATGAACTTTCTTCAGAAATTTAAGAGACAAAAAAAATCTGTAGAAGAAAGGAGGACCCCACATCCATGAGGACTGTTTTTTTTTTTTCAAATCTGGCCCATGAAATCTATTAAGTAGATGAATTATTAGTAATAATGAATTAGTAGTAGTAGTCGAATCAAATTTGTTAAAAATGTTTAGAATTGTGTCTGATATATACACTAGTACTCTCAGAAGAGGTAACTAGAGTTTATTTGACTAACACAAAAAGTTCTTTCCTGAAATTAGCTATCAGATATCTCTTGCAAAAGATATTAGCCAAAAGGATCAATGTTATTAATAATGAGGAAAATTAAGTTTCAATGAATTATCCTACAAGCAATCCTGGGCAAGCCAGGAGTAAATTAGAAAATCAGACTTCACCCTCTTCCTCACTCAAAATCCATACAAGGAAAACCCCCAACACTTCTGCCATTTTACCCTGAAGTGATAGAGGTCATTGACTGCCACAGGAAACACCAAAGAGCCATCTGCTATCAGTGTTACATATTCTCAGCTTTTACATACAGTTCTTAAAATTGTCATTTAATATAGGGAAAATTCATAAGCTCATTCTGTATTGAATTCTTGTTACCACATGAAAACACAAAGTTATTTGCAGGTACTACCTAAAAGACATGCTGATAAATTTCACCTCAGAAAACAGGCAAGCCAAGGGGACTAAAGCTTTAAGCCATCTATCGTAGTTCTCCAGAAAATCCTCACTACACCACAGACGCTGAGTATTAAGTACAAAACAGGAAAAATGTTCAAAAGGTAGTAGCTCATATTTGGCTGAACTGGAAACTATCCTAGAACCATACTACATATGAAAACTAAGCAAACCCCTTCCACATTTCAGGCATTCAATACCACCAGTACTGAATAATTTCTATAGGCTATTAGGTATGTGAAGAAAAAGCAATCAGGACAGACTCTATGGATTCCTGGAATTTATTTCTGATTTCATTAATTTCTATATTATTGCCTTTGTGATGGGTTGGCCTTGGGCATCTGCCAGACCACCACTCAGACAGTCTCACTGTGTTGATTTGGCACAGCCTGGTTTTTGGTAGCGGCAGCGGAGGGATGACAGACCACAGGGGTAGCTTCTGAGAGGAGCTGCTAGGAGCTTCAACCATGTCCGACAGAGCCAATCTCTGATGGCTCTGAAGATGGACATGCTGCTGGCCCAATTAGCGAAGCTGGTAACACCTCTGTGATGACATTTTTAAGAATAAAATCAGCACAGCGCACACACAGTTTTTTCCCCAGTGGTAGGGAGGCGCTGCGGCCACTGCTGCAGCCGCTGCCATCCTGGTGCCGCCCATGGCGAGCTTTGCCTGCCTGGCTGCCCCTAGCCAGCTGCGCTGCGGGCAAAAGGGCAGGGGCAGCAGTGGCAGCTCCCCCTTCCCAGCACCCCGCACGAAGAAAGGCGTTAAACAGCGCCAGCGCCGCGGTGGCCACCACTTCCCACACGATGGCAGCGGGGCCGCCTGGCTGACAAGGGAAACATGACAAGCAATTCCCCGACGTGGAACTTAGACAAGATCAACTTCTCTGCACTGCAGGTTTTTGCAAAAATCTTTGAATTAGTGGAACTTATTAACAATGGTACCTACAAACAGCAGTTTTTCTTCTAGTGAGAGAAGAGGAGGAAGTGAAGACATGTCAGGGAAAACAACATGGTGACACCAAGGTCAGTGGAAAAAAAGGAGGGGGAGAAGGTGCTTCAAGCATCGGAGTTGAGATTCCTCTGCAAGACATGGTGAGAACTATGGTAAAACAAACTGTCCCCTTGTAGTGCATGAAGTCCACAGGGAATGCAGAAGCCCACTTGCAGCCTGTGGGCGAAGTGCTCACACCACAGCAGGTGGATGCCAGAGAAAGCTGTGATCCAGTGGGAGACCCGGATAGAGAGTGCCCCTGCTTCCAGAGATAGAGAGAGCCCTTGCTTCCAAACTAGAGCAGCCTATCCTTAAAAGATGCACCCCATGGACGAGTGACCCATGCCACAACAGTTTGGGGATGGCTGTTTGCCCGTGGGAGTGACCCCATGGCATAGGAGAAAAAAGACTCCAAGACTCCTCTCCATGAGCAAGCAGAAGAAGATCCCGAGTGACAAACTGACCACAACCCCCATGCCCTGTCTTCTTGCACTATTGGTGGGAAGGAGGGAGGCGCTGGGGGGAGTGGGGGAAAGGTGTTTTAAAGGCTTATTTTACTTCTTGTTAACCTTCTCTGACTCTGTTAATAATAAATTTACTCTATACCTTTAAATTTGAACTTGTTTTGCCCTTAGAGTGTTTTTTTCTCCCAATCCTTATCTCAACTCATGAGCCCTTCACTACATTTTTTCCCTTTCCTCTGCCCAACTGTAGCAGGAGAGGGTGAGCGAATTACTTCCATGGGTGCCTGGCACTGGGCCAGCGTCAAACCACAGCACTCACTAACCCTCATCAACAGAATGGGAGGAGAAAATAAGTCAGAAATGTTCCTGAGTCAAAATACAGAGAAGGAGATCAATTACTAATTATTGTCATGAGCCAAACAGATCTGACTTGGGGAAAATTAGTTTATTTTATTAGCAATTAAAGTATGTATGGACTCTTGGAAACAAAGATTCATCAAAACCCTTCCTCCCCAGGCTCAACTTCATTCCTTCCTTCCTGACTCCTCCACCTCTTCCCTTAGGCAGTGCAGGAAACAGGGCTGGAGCTCATCCACAGCTGGTCTGCAGCTTCTGCCACCTCACACTTTTACCTTGTTCCAGCATGGGCTTTCCACAGGCAGTGGTTTCTTCAGGAAACATCATCCTCCTGCTCTACCATGGTCTCTTCCACAGGCTGCAGGGGAATCTCTGCTCCGGTGCCTGAGGCACCTCCTCCCTCTCCTTCTCTCACCTTGGAGGTCTCACAGCTGGTTCTGTCACTTGTCTTTCTCCTCTTTTTCTGTGTGGTGTTTGCTCTCCTTTCTTACATGTGTTTCCCAATGATGCCCCTGCCCTGGGCCGTGGGCTCAGCTGTGCCCTGCGGTGGGCGGTTGGATCCGGCTGGAACCGGCTGTGTCCGGCTGGGGCTGCCCTGGGCCGTGGGCTCAGCCGGGCCCTGCGGTGGGCGGTTGGATCCGGCTGGAACCGGCTGTGTCCGGCTGGGGCTGCCCGGCCTCCCATCAAGGAGCCCCCGCTGCTGCCGGGGCCTGGGCACTCACACCCTGTACAGGCTCAATGATACAAGCAGAGAACACTTCAGTGCACCTCAATTTATGAATTGAAAAGTCAAATCATTGATAGGTTATCTTACTAATTAAAAATTAGAATCAGTTTAAACTACCTGAATATCTGGACAGAAGAGAAGCTACAGTAGTTATTTACAAGAAGGTGGTAACTCCAATTATTCCACAGAAAACAGCAGCAGTGCTATGACAGCACATTTACAGGACATATATCCATAACATGACCTTTTACAAAGCCACTTGCTGTCAACAAGAAGAGTTACCCACAGGGTAAGACACCAAATGGTACTTAAAGCCAAAAGATCAGCACATCCATTCCAAAAAAACCAGGCTTTTACCTGCCATGTGTGGAATCACGAAAGCCTTATCTTAATAATTTACATCCATTCTGTTGCCTAAAGGAAGTGAAGATTTAAAACCTGAGACAGCATCTCATACATAAAGGTAGCAGAAGAAGCTACTATAAGATTAGTACAAGATCCATAATTTATAATTGATTTTCTATCACAGAAGATAAATATATATTTAATTTATATTTAGTCTCACTGCCCCCAGCCTCAACTTTTTCTTTAAGTCACAGAAAAAGAGAAGATAAAGAGAGCAAATTGTTCAAGCTTAACTAAGAATAAATTGCAGGAATTATAACATTAATATTTTGCTACTAGAGGAAGGTTCCTTATTATCCAAACTCACCAAGTTCATTCAATAAGCAGAAATAAGCTACAAGCTGAATGCTTTTGATGTATTTGGCCTTGAGGGAAAGCAGCTGGTTTCTTTAGGTGCCACTAAAGACCCACGGCAGCAAAGGTCCATGTCTGCTGTGGGAAGCCCTGATGGTGCGCAGCAGCCTGTGACCGCAGCTCTGTGGGTCCTCAGGGAGCAGGAACACATGACAGGAGCTGGCCAACGCCAAACCAGCACGCTGCTGGGAGGGGAACAGAAGAGATGGCAGCTCCCAGGCATGGGAGATGGGCCAGGGGCTTCCAGGGGTGCAGCTGCTGGCAAAAAGGCGAGGCTGCCAGCAGGCTCCACTGGCTCCAGCCTGGTGGGGCCACGTGGGGAGAGAGCAATTCCCAGAGCACTGGCTGCTGGTGGATGGGCCTAGTGGGGCTGTTACTCATGTGGAGAAGGACTTGCCTAATGGGAAATCACAGCACTTCCCCACAGTCACAAGCACCAACAGAGGAAAACAGCCAGTTTGTGTCTGAAGTGCCCAGCAGTCACTGAGACTGATGACTGCTGAATAAATGAACCAGTGGGCCGCAGCACTGCGCTATGGCTGTGCAGAAGTGCCTTCTTTTCTTGACACACCTTACCATCATACCAGGTATTTTCTTACTATTCCTACCTACTATACACAAAATGCAGCTACAGAAATGGTTTCATACGTCTCTGTGCTAAATGACATCGAAGGAAAACATCAGCTGATATTTGGTAAAACTGGACAAAAACAAAGCAAGAGAACCAAAAATCAAAGTGATACCATAAACCATTACTGCCAGAGGAGTAAAACTAAGGTTTTTCCTTTAAAAGAAGTAAGTTTTTTCACTCACTATGAAGCTAATGACTTTTTGTGCTTGAGAAAAAAACAGCTGAAACTTTTAAATAAAGTCATGTATTCCAGGTTACCTGACTACATTACCAGAAATTGAGTCAGGAAAACAAAGATCTTTCAGGGATTTAGTCACCCATGCTTTTTCAAACAGTTTAAGATATGTTCTCAGAAAACATTTGCACTAGTCATTTTAAGCTTCATTATGTGAGTTGTCTGTTTACTCTCACATACAGATGTCACACCAGTCATCTTTTTGGAAAGTGTGTCCTATTAATCCACACGAGTGTATATAGGTATCTGTTATGTTACATTGCTTCACTTGCAAAGCTAGCTTGCATTTCCTATGTCAGAAGGCTTTGGAGAGAGATCCACATCAGGCTGGGAACAATGTTACATCAACGAACCATTGTTTCAACTTCAGAATAAATGAGGATGAATTTTATTTTAAACTTTGTTTTACAAATCCATTATAGAACATCCATAATGCTATAGATTATATTCATGCTCCAACTTGTGAGTTGTTTGGAAATGAAAAATGTACAGAACTCTTCAGCTGGGAAAAAAACCCAAAAACCAACCAAACAAA
>VZTG01004869.1:303252-325430 GCA_013397845.1 Melanocharis versteri | reverse complement strand
AAAGAAAGAAAGAAAGAAACTGGAGCTCGCAAACCCTCAAAACCCTATCAAAGGAAAAAAAAGGTATTTTATGCCTCTACTACATGAAATTTAGACAGGGGGAAAGTCTTTGAAGAGCACTCATTTTCTCTTCACAGGCCAGGTACTAATAACTAAAAAATCACCCACCTTTCCACTTCTCTAGCTTTTATAGGCTCACTTTATATTAGAGTACCAGGGCACCTCCACAAAAACCAGTGGCATGAAGCCAGTGTAAATGGAATGATAACAAGTGGCTTAGAAGCCCTGAGAAACACAAAAATTGCCTGAAGGGGGGAAATAAAACAATTTTTGTAGCCTTCTTTTAACATTTTTAAAAACTGGATTACAGTAGTATTGCCAGCTGAAAAAAACCTTACTCCAGCCTTTTTTGGTGGTTCCACTTTCAGCAAAGGCCTCGAGGCAAAAGAAAATTTACTAGCAAATATTTGCATAGATCAGATTTTAGTACAAACAGCATGTTTGTCCTTAGCAGCAATAGCGAGATATCAAAAAATACATTACTGTCCAAATATGAGTGTATTTAACAAACAGTTTATATAGTATTCAGTGTTCCTTCTGTAAGGAAGACTAAATATTTGTGCCCAGAACTTTATTCTAGAAATATGTAAAGTTGCAAATATGGCCTATGACACACAACAAAATTTGGAACACTGACATGGCTTTGCAGATTTCCATTATCTGATTTGCCCAGGTTGGATGGTCTGGCATTTTTTTGTTGTTGCTCAATAGAAAATACATGCTAATGATTGAAATCTTGATAAAATTATGAAGAATATGAGATCACAGTTCATTAATGCTAATGATTTCAATCCAGTACTTGAAAGGGGCTTATAAGAAAGGTGTGGACAGATTTTCTAGTAAGGCCCATTAACAAGTGGCTATGGTTTTAAATTTAAAGGGGGTATATTTACACTAGATACAAGGAAGAAGTTTTTTATTTTGAGGGTAGTGAAACACAGGAACAGTTGCCCAGAGAGGTGATGCCTCCTCCCTGAAAACATGAAAACATTGAAGTTCGGGTTGGACGGGGCTCTGAGCATCTGATCGAGCTGAAGGTGTCACGGCTTATGCAGAGGACATTGGATGAGGGGACCTTTAAAGGTCCCTTCCAACCCAAAGTATTCTGTAATTCTATGATTCTATGAATTCGTGTACGTTGCAACTTGTAGACAGATCCAGAGTTAGGAGAATAGGATGGATTTATTTAAATATTGCAAATCGAAAGGAAGTTAAAATCATGTCCAATTGTCTTATTTTGAGCAATTCATTTTGGCAAAATAAACTTAGGCAATCTCCAAATCATTTGGAATTCTACTGGAAATGATTCTTATGGCCATAAGACAAAAAACTGTACTTAAGGAAGAACAATTGATGAAGCTCCAAACTCAAAAGTTATTGGAGCAATCAAGTGACACCTTTGCTTCGCCTTCTGTGTCTTTCCAAACTATGTACCTGTTCAGCTAAAAGAATCTTGTCAGAGTGTTTTTATATGTTACACATATTATAAATATGTCCCTATGAAATTTTTCACTCGATAAAATAACGTATCCTGTTTCAGAACTGAGGAAAGGATTTTCCTTTACTGTCACCTCATTATGACTTTGTTTTTTTCCCTGAAGATAATTGTTCTGACAACTCTATTTTAAAGGGGCCAGGCTTTGACAGTTTTAGACTATCTGCACAAAGCTCACTATATTAACTTTCTGCTCCTATGTTTTTACTCCCAAGAGCTATGACATTCTTCTTTTCTATGCAAACCTTTGAAGTCTGTCTATTATTTCTACCCGTCATACTCAAAGTTTAGTACAGTATGTATCATTTATTACTTGAATACCTCCTGTCAAAACTGCTGCTTGGTTTGTTTGTCCTTTATAAGAAAGAAATCTAGTGGGTATTTCAGTGAGTCATAAAGTTCATTTTATCTAAATTTAACTTTAAAAAAAACTCTTTTGAAGCTAACTAGTTTTGATAGTTTCAAGTGGCAGTTAAAAGAAGCGGTTGCTGCTACTAATATGAAATAATGATCAATTCTGGAAATGTCTGAGAATTATGTGAGTGCTTTGGGCAAGCTGTACTTGTTGTATTAAGCATCATATACTTGTATTTTTCTTCATTATGCCACTTGTCATCTCCTTTGGACATATTTTTGAAGTACTCAAAACCTTCAGGAAGATAAGTCATCTGTGTAGTTCAGTGCTTAAATTTAAACATAATTCCTATGTAGAGCATGAGTGGGCTGTAAAAGAAAAGGGGGAGGCACTGCACATACAAGAATATCTGACATAGGGAATCAAGACATGGAAACACGGACCAGTGGATCCATTTAGAGTGCAGATAGGCAGAACTGGAGGGAAAAGTAGTGGTGCAGCTTCTTTCTTACCCTGTGATAAGGACCACATACCACGGCAAAGATCCATAATCCTTTACAAAGGTCATGATGTACCTGTGAAAGCTGGAGTTAGTTGTTAGTATATGCTGAAGTCCTTAATTTTGTATCTTTGCTGACTTTTTAACCCATGCTAACAATATTTGACTCTCACGTTTTTAATATTTTTGTTTTGCTACACTGGCATTTGCCATTGTATTTCTTTGGTATAGCAGTTAATGTATCTCATACTGCTGTGACTTTTGTAACCAAGATTCCTTTCTTAACTTTTAAAGCAAAAATCTTTATGTCGAAATGTCAGCTTATTTTCAAAATAGTCCTTCCTTGTATGTATTCTATTGCAGTACATGGTGTAGTTTAGTGTACTGAATTCCTGTTGTGATCTGCCTCGAGTTGCTAGTATGCACACAGATTTTAATGATTACCCTCAAAGTGCCCTCTGTATGGTGCCACCTTATCAGTGTGCCCTCTAATCAGATCTTCAACAAATTCGGAAATAATGAAGCAGAACAATCTCTTGTTAAATTTCATGGTGAACAGATTTTGGTAGCTTCAGCCTGAAATATCACATTCCAAGAGCAAGTTAGAAATACACCTTAATTGAGAGATATTTAATCTTTCTCTCTGAGCATTTTTTGTGCTTATATTTTAAGTCACCTCAGTAGAGGTTTGCCCTAGGATGCATAATTTGATGCTTGAGCTCCTCCTATCAGAACATTTTATCTTGTTCTCCTGTCCTTTAATCCTTACATATATAATACATCACTTCAGGCCTTATGATCATCATTGAGATTGTCTATAATAATATCATTTTTAGTTTGGAACAAATTGTTTCTTATGGATGACTTACCCTAACAACTGTGTTCAGGTGAGTCATATTTTGCTAGTTTAAAATGTTCTCTTTCTAAGTGCTTCTTCCAAAGAAATGGTTTATGCAAAGCCTTCTCTTTTTTTCTTTTTGCTCATACCTTCAATTTCAGCAAAATTTCCCTTAACGTTTTATCATAATATTTGTGCATTAGCCCCAAGCAGTGGGTATTGCATAGTTACCTGAAGCAAGGTACGTATTAGGCAAATTCTGCCATTAAATTTCTGCAGGAAAGTCACAATGCTCCACATTATCTGTTAGCCTGTTACATGTTGCTTACTCCTGCAGATGGTCTAGTGACAGCTGCCTGAGCTGCGCTTAGCTACTCGTGTGTTCAGATGTTGAAGTGTCTTGAATTTGGACACAGGTAATAATCTTAGGGGTTTACCTTTAACACATATTGGATACCACCAGGACACTCGGGTGGTCTGCAGGGCTCTGATATCTGTTTCTGCGGGCTGCCTGCAGGCTCCGCAGAAGTACCTACATGAAGAGATGGAGTGGGTAGATATAACATTATTTTATAGGGAGGAAGCCAATGAGAAAAGAATTACTATTGAAGGAAAGTGTTTCAGTTTTATATTTTCCATCTTAATTTTCAATTTTTCTTATTAATTTGAATAAGAGTTTTAGCTAAACCTATTGCTTAGAATTGTATTTTTTATTTGGGTGTATTTATATTGTCACTGGCTCATATTTATGTAGAACAGTTAGTAATCATTATCTTTTTCTCATGAAAGTGCTGACTTCAGCAAATTGTTGTTATTTTAATGTGGAAAAAGATGTCTTTGGCGAAACAGCTTCTCAAGTCTCTGATACCCTTTGTGGCTAGAGAAGGGTATTTATACCAAACCACTGCAGAATATTTCACATGCCTGTGGAACAGTCATGGTATGGGCTACAGCAGTACTTAGGTATTCCCCTGACAAGGTGTTAATATGGAGATTTCCGACCTCTCCAAGCAGTGGATGGTAGTGAAACAAGTAAGAGAAATATGAAATAGCTAAGTAGCAGTAACTACTATTTGGATGACAGAAAAAGTATTAAGAGAAGCACTGAGACCAAAATAATAGTGAGTTTCAGGGAAGCCATCTATGCAACTAAGAAAGACATAAGATGTGAGAGAATGCTGCTTATTCAAAAAAGATGAGGAAGAAAAAGCTGTGGGAAGGAATGTCATGTTTTACGGGAAAAGAAGGTAGCCTTAGTTAACACGAAGAGAATTTGGCTTATTTGACAAAGATTCTCAGGGAAGACATTATAGGGGATGTTAGTAGAGACTACTAAATAGAGAAACAGATGAAAGGAATCCATTTTTCCTGGAATTTTTTTTAACTTCATTTTTATATTCTAGATTCAATTAAGCTGCATGCAGCAAATGAAGGAGTAAGCTTGTCTCCAGAATTCAACTCCAACATTGAATGAACGTCTAAGCCAAGCTGTTTGTCTAATGCCTATGAAAGAAACGTAGCCAGATTAACCAGCATGAAAAAAGTTTGTAATTTTTAAATATCCCTCAAGAAAAAGACTGCCTGGACTGACATGAGATGGGGGTGTGAAAGGCAAGTGAGAAAACGGTAAGATTATTAGCAATTCCTTCTGCTACTTAAATAGAATAAAAAGGCAAATGCCAGCCAGGAAGATGAAACACAATCCAGCTGTAAACACTTTTTTGCCATTGCCCTTAAAAACCATCATGGTTTACAGAGGTAAGGTTTGCTCAGAGTTCAAGTGTCAACGTAAATGCAGGGTCCCTGTTTCAAACAACCAAACAAAAATGAGACCTGACATTCCAAATATCAATTCAAAAAGAAAGAAGAAGCAAAGTAGGAAAGAAGGAGATACTTAATGAGGTTAAAGGGGATACTTAATATGTTGAAAAAAAAAAACAAAAAAAGGCAGAAAAAAGACCCACCACACTTCTTTGGTGCTGTTTTAATTTTCTCTTACAGCTTTATTCTTCCCATAATACTATACTATGATGAAAAGATTTTATTTCCCTACTTGGTCTGTTCTTTTTGAGGGTGCTGTGTTATTACATTTCCTTACTAGCAGACTCTAGTGATTGCTTTTATTAGTCTGTCATTATTCATCCTCCTTTCTTTAGATACCTGTATTTGATCACAGAATGAAAGAGGTATGTGCACTAAGTAACCTAATGAAGTTGTTTCAGCTTTATCTGCTACAGATCTGTAGCTGTACTTTTATTGTTACTGTTGGCCAAACCCAAAACTTACCCTTTATTGATTTGTTGATGGAACTGTGTTATTCAGTACTGCAGATGAGAGCACTTTGATCTTTTAATTTCCATATGTTCGGTAGCATTAAAAGTTTTTATGCTATTTGTGTCCTTTGATCTGGGATCTGTCATTCTGTGATAAAACTCCACCTATCAAAACAAGCCACTTTTCCTTCCATGTCAGCATCTATTCTGGAGGTGGCTTTGGTTTTGTTACCATATGAAAAGCAACAACTGGTGTGATAATAGTGCTTCTTATTGAACATTTTTTGCTCTTTATGCAAAATATTATGTAGGATATGTAAAATAAAATGAAATATTTTTGCAGGATATGTAAAGCAATTTTATTGTTCTCTTTATGGCCACATTTAATTTTTAGCTGCTCCTTCTAGTGTCTTTGCTGACAGATAGACTATGTTTCCTTTCAGGATATGTGTATTTGGGATATTTTTTTTCTGTTCTATGAAAATTCTTATAATAAAAAAAGAATCCTCTTCTTATCTCTTAATGATAACAAGAAATTGTGGGATGTCATTGTTTTCCCTTGACTGGGGTTTTTAAGACTTAGAGGAATAATGAGTAAAAATTGTACAGTTTTAACTTTCCTGTATCTCAGGAGAAAATTCCTGAAAAATTGTCTATTCTGATACAGTTGGTAGCAGCTGCAAAAGTAGTATATTTTTTCGTTTTAAGAAAAATAATTCTGTACTTGTGAGCAATTTCCTTTTCTACATTTTAGGGAATTAAGTACAAGCTTATAAAATGTTGATAATATAGTGGTGTTTCTATTGAAAAAGATCTCTCAGTAGAAGACTGGAGTACTTCTAACCCTGTCCTTCATATAGGAAACAAATTCACTTATGACTGAACAGAATAATGCATACGATTTTGCAGTCACAGCCTCTCAAATTTACATTGACTTTCTGATGCTTGATAGTTAAAGAATTTAAAATTACACGATGGATGATATACTGATGAAATTCATAAGTCAGTGGACATAAATTGCCTAATTATTTGACTACATGAAAAGGAAATGTCAGAAAAAGGAAACTACTAGCAGTATGTTCCAAGTCTTGGACTAGTGTTATGAAAAGTATTTATTAATAAATAAAAAAAATGTCAGAAGTATGGTAAAGTAAGACAGACATCTTGTCAGATAAGATGAATCACTGCACAGGATTTCATTGATTCTGAAGGAAGATGACCTGACTTCCTGCATAGTTCTATACAGACAAAATTAGTTGAGAGGAATAGTAGTTCCAAAGACTAATAAAATGGAATATAGGAAAAACAAACAAACACACAAAACACTAAACAAAAATAAACAATAAAAAAAATTAAACAAAACCAAAAAGCCTCCACTAATACTGACACACCTATTTAAGTGATTTTAGAAAAAGGACATTAAGATGCTTGGTGTAGAAAGGCATGAAGAAGGGCATCTTCTGTCTGAAGATGAGGATCAGGAAACTGGAGAAAGGACAGCAAAAATATAAGCTAAAGCCTGGTTTATGACATCATATTATCAACCATGGTTAATATGTAAGATGGACACAAACTCATCTCTGAGGTGCCCATTCAAAGGATGAGACACAATAGTCTAGAGCTGCAACAAGGAAAATTTCTCATTGAATATAAGATGTAAATTATGAAAAAATATTGGACTTTTCATTAGTGTTACTATTCAAATGGAATTCCCTTTTAGGAAAAAAGAATAACTTACTAGACAATACTACACAGTACTACACAATGCTACCCAATTCAAACTTTAAACCAAGGGTTGTACAGATTGCTGGTATTGCCACAAGCTACCAGAAACTACATCTTCTGCTTGAATTACAGTGATATTTTAGGGCCATTGCTTCAATGCATCCTTCCTGAAGACCTCTGATCATTCCGTTCTGTTTTCTGAGGGGTGCCAACCCCTCTATTTTAGGCTAATGATATTGGTATTGTGGAGTATTTACATAGTAAACACATGCTTTTTGAGTAAACTCTACTCTTGTAACACAGGAAATTTAGCAGAAAGAAGAGCAGTCGAAAATGCCATGCTGAATATCATATCAGTCTGACAAGTTTGGTCAGACTATTAACCTAAGCCACTACAGCAGCCTGAAGAAGAAATCTCTTTGGCAGCTGCCTTGTCAAGAGAGGAATACAGGAAAGTTCACATATTCATGCTCAGAGGAATAATTGGCTGATTAGATTTTAAAAATATTGATAATGAAGTAGTAATAGTTATTTCCATTAAACTCTCTTAGGTATTAGTTATAGATATGCTGAAAATCTGCTGTATTTCTGAGCATAACATATATACTATTAATATGTAGCAAAAATGCAATCAATTGACCTCTCACATGTTGGAAAGATCTTTAAATAGTATCCTGCAGGTAACACCATCCTAGAAAAAGATTAGCCTGAACGAAAGTAAAGTGCAAAATAAATATGAAGCATTAGAACTCAAGTCTAGCTTGCCAAAAGCAAAACAAGCCAAAGTATGAAATCAAAATGGTAAAAAAGAACAATGAAGGTCGCTGTTTCAGCAGTGCCTCTCACCATTAAGCAGAAAACACAAACTAGATGCTCTATTCACACTGCTATCATCACAGCCAATGATGGTGAGGAGAAGAAAAAAAAGAGCAAATTTTTTTCTAGTCATATATTTTGCAGAGTTCCTTACTTTCCTGCCACATTTTTCAATATACAAGAGTTAGAGTGAGTAAATATGATATATGGAAATTAAATCCCACCAATCAAAACTTTCCTGGTTTTATTTTTACTGTTGTTTTTACTACATTCCTTCATTCTTTTTTCTCTACAGGCTTTGAACTTTTAACCTAAGATCAACTTTTTTTTTTTTTTTTTTTACAGGCTTCCCTCCACTTACTATATATTGAGTTTGAGGTTAGCTCTCCAAAACTGGATACCATGCATCAGCTAAGGTCCTTCCAGTGCTAAAAGGAAATCAAAGTTTCTTTTACATTGCTCACAGAAGTCTATTTTCCTGTTCATATTCCCCAGCATGGAGTTTTATCTTCTTTTACCCTGTGCAATAATTTGACAGTTGTTGATATGAATTAAAACTATAGACCTGAAGAGCCCTGTATGTTTTTCTAGAATGCTAGCCTTACTCCTTCTGAACTAGTCATCTAGCTGTTGTTAGTTTGGGGGTATTTAATAAAGCATAAAATACAGGTCTTCTCAGGTTGTGGAATCACAGAATATTTTTAAAAACTACACAAGACAGTAGCACCAGAAGAGCACTTTCACTGCTTAGTTTAATTTCTTCTTGTGTACTGATTTGATTTTGTTTTAATATGTGTACTGAAAAGCCACATGAAAAAATTCCTCAATTGCCCACTCTTCAAGAAATTCAAATCTCTTATGAGGTTTTAATTTTTCAGTGTAGACAGTACCCATTCTGATACATCTCTTTTACATAATGGTGTAATATTCTCTCTTAAGAAATAGAAAATTACTAATATTTCTTTAGTCTACTGCTAAAATCCTCCTCTATTTTACAATCCAGATAAATTACTTTATGCCATTAACACTTTAATCTGTTCTGAATAGCTCCTACGAATGCACTCCAGGTGGCAGAGAGAAAAAAATGAGTGGTTTTGAAAAGTAATGGTATAGAAGAAATTTCTTCTAAATTGTGATGTGAATTGAGAACTCCATCCTAGACTCAACACACTTTAGTAGTATGTGAAAAATTCAACATTTCTTCTAACTCTGAAAGTAAAATGTCTGAGTATGGTATTTCATTCATAGATTCAGCTGTAATTGCTATTGTGCAGTCTTATTATAGACAGTGGTTTGAAAAAGTTCCAAATTGTTTACTGTAAAACAAACTGTTGATACTGCTGGTCCTACTGGGATTTTCTGGGTTTTTTTCATTTGTTTCTATTGGAATATTCTTACCTCCAAAACTGAATAGTTTTTGTCTGCCAATTAAGCAATACACCAAGGTTTATCTAACCTTCCCACGTTTCTGGCATCAATCACTCCTCTATACATTTATGCATAATTTGCAGGAGGGCTCTAATTTTCACAATTGATAATGATCTCTTAATTTAGTTTGTTTTGCAGCTTTTTAAAATATGAATGCTTTGACTTGTTTCTTTTTTTTATTTTCTTTCTAACCTTCTGATTATTAAGGCCTTCACACTATTGTGTGCAGGTGGCTGAGACACTGAATCATAATTTATAATTAATTTTCAGGCAATTTATTATTATGGTATTTCTTTTTTTCCCCTTTGTGATATTCCTCAGCTGAATTTTAGAATATTTCTATTTTATTATTTACATGGACTTACAGCATCTGCTATGATTTGATAACCAGAGCTGGCTTCTGTTAGAGGCATATTAAGAACAATTAGAGAACAGCACTTTCACATCTGAAACCTGGTGTCTTATATCCACTGAAAATAAGCTGTGAGTAAATTTAAACTAATCCCTACCTATTTTTCAAATCAAAATGACCGATTTTTTTCAATCAAAATTGAAATAAAATGAGATGCCCTGGAGTGAAACATCATGGGTTTTCACATATCCGCAACTAGTTATACTATATAGCTCTTTTATAAAAAAATGTAATAAATACAAAATAGAACATTAATCTGCGTCGATGGTATACAATCCGTGAGGACAGATAACACTTGTCTGTTTAATTTCTCAGAGTGCGAATAGATTTCCCAGAGTATTATGAAGTTTTTCCCATTAGCTCTCTATGTATTTGGTGGCACTGTAGATTTCACCTTTGTTATGTACCAGCATCCCCATGATGATGATTTAAAAGAAAATGCAACAGCATTTATTGAGCAATGTGATTCTGCCCAACTCAGTTTTATGTTACTGGCTGTAGTTGCAAATTGGGTCAAAGAAATAGTGTGAATTTACTGTGAGCCTCTCATTGTCTTCACTTACCATGTGCTGGTTTGGGTCTCCAAGCAGTTTTGATGTACATGCACTAGATATTCCCAGTGCTTCAAGGGGGCATTAGGTTAAAAACCAGCCCGTTAGTTAAATCATCTTTTAGTCATCCAGTGTGCACGTAGCACTTTTTGTTTCCAGTGAGCTGTACACTGTATTTAGCGGAAGCTTTTTGCCCAAGAGACAGACAGAATGTAACCTGAAGCAAAGCCCCTGACCCTATGCAATGCAGAGGTGCAGGACTCAGCATCAGCCACTTTAATGGTGTGCCCCCACTGCACCAAATTACTTGCTAATGCAGGAATAGTCTTTTAGTGCCCTCAGTTTACTGAGTCATTCACAACATCTAAACATTCCCATATGCATAAAGATTCAGAGTTTCCTAAAGAATTTTTAGGTTCAACATGAACTCACCTAAACAGCATAAGTAAGCTTGGACTGCATCTATTACTTCAATTACTTTTAGAAATGGTTTTAGTTCCTTTATATAAAAATACTTTACATAGAAATATGTGGTGGGGACAGCAGGTTAAAGGAGGGGATTCTGCCCCCTTGTTCTGCTCAGGTGAGATCCCACCTGCAGTGCTACATCCAGCCCTGGGATCCCCAGCACAGGAAGGATATGGACCTGCTGGAGTAAGTCCAGAGCCACTAAGCCACTAAGATGAATAGAGGGAAGGAGCATGTCTCCTATGAGGAAAGGCTGAGAGAATTGGGATTGTTCAGCCTGGAAAAGACAAGGCTTTGTGATGACCTAATTGCAGCTTTCAAGTACTTGAAGGAATCCTACAAAAAAGATGGAGAGGGACTTTTTAAGGAGTATGTAGTAACAGCAACAAGGGGAATGTCTTAAAACTGAGAGTAGGTTTAGATTAGATATTAGAAAGAAGTCCTTTACTGTGAGGGTGGTGAGGCACTGGAACAGGATGCCCAAGTAGTTGTGGATGCCTCATCCTGGGAAGTGTTCAAGGCCAGGTTGGGTGGGGCTCTGAGCAACATTGTCTAGTCGAAAGGTACTTCTGCCCATGGCAGGAGGGTGGGAACTAGATGATCTTTAAGGTCCCTTCCAACCCAAAACATTCTGTTATTCCTATTCTATGATTATATATATAAAGCATTTACCGATAGGTTTGTACAAAGTAAGTCCTAAAATATTAACTGGTAGTATTTTTTCTTTGCAAATACAATTTTCAAAAAATTATTCTAGTTTAGAATGTTAGGCTGCTGGGACACACAGAGACACAGGTACTGACTCTCTAGCTTTGAAGGACCTGGTTTTGGTGTCTGATCCCTAAGGCCAAATTCAACTGCATTCAGCCTCTAAGGTTCTTATGCACTGCACAGTTAAATGCCTCAAACCTGGGGATGAGTAAACAATGAGGTAAATTAATCGTCCTGGAAAGGTTGATGGTGCCCTAAATAAACTTACTGCAGACTGGTGCAGCTCTCTACTAAGGATTCACTTTCCAAAACCACCTCGTAGCCTAGGATCCCTGAAATTTCTTGTGATAAAAATGGGTACATTTCAGTTGCTCCAGAAGGATGCCCTTTCTATTTAAGTAACTAAGCTAGATGCCAACATCTCCTGTAGAGAATATTTTCTCTTACAACCTAATGATGAAAGAACTCAAAGCATTAATATTGGTGAGACTTGTTCTTGTCTTTCTTTTGACTTTGGTGTCTTAAAACCAGTTCTTCTGTTTCTTATCTGGGAACCTCATCAACAAAGTTCTGAACTAGTCAGAAATATTTTTTATTGCTTCCAGATAAGCTGTGTCACTGCTCAGAATGGAAGTGAAGATGCATGTTTTTGTATGCCAGTAACAACTGGAGCAAGCCAGCTAGATGAAGGGATTATGGCTTCCATACTTTTCTCCTGACAAATCATATCAACATTATACAGCTACTATTTCATGTAGAATTCATCAGCATTCCTCAACACAGGAACCCGGAAATCCCCACTCCCTGTAAGCACTACACAGAATTAGCCAGAAAATTAATGCCCATCTTTTCTGCAATAACCCTTAGGCTAGTATCCCATCTGGCAGTGAGCGCCTTATGTTTACTGTTTGAAGAATTTCTCCTGTAATTTTTTATATGAAAAGAAATTGGATACAAAAAAAAATTTTGGTAAAAATTCACGGAAATCCTGAAGAAAGGGTGAGAGCCCCAGATTCCCAGTTCACAGAGTTTATTGCCAAGGACTGTTTAGTTCAGTAAAAACTGCTTCATCTAAAAAGGTTGTAGACCCATAAACACTTCATTTCTTGCTGAGTAATGATAAAGCTCCAGCATAAAAAATGAGGGAAGATGGATACCTACATGTTTCATAGGCAAAAGTAAGCAACTATAAAACCAAGAGAACATTCCTGTGGATCTAAACTCAGGTAAAGATGATCACCCTCTGAAGGCTTTCACAAGAAAATTAGTCACTCCCATCAGCTGTAAATAGAATTAGGCTCTCAATTTAGGAAGACAGCATCTCATAGTATAAGAAGATTAGACCAGCTTACGTGGGCTAATTTGAACCATAGCTGTCTGACAAATTTTCAGGTCAGACAAGAAGACTGAAATTTTGTTTGTTGGGTTTAGGCAGCAGTTGGGTAGGCATTTTTGTAACTTTGCCACTGAATGTTAGACTAAAACTTCTAGGCATCTACAGTCTTTCCTGGCATGGGCCTGAGTCTGCTACACAACTGCATATTCTTAAGTCTCATTCAGATAGAAAAGATGACACAGTCTGCAGAAAACCAACGTTGAAAGTCTGCTGCAGCCTGTATTTTTTGCCTATGTGAAAGTTAATATGGCATTTTCTTTTGGTTCACCAAGTTTGAATTAGAACATTAAGTTCTTAGACACATTTTAAGTCTAGGATATATTGCAGATTTGTAGATAAGCCTTCTTAGTGATTTCTCAAAGCTCTGTGCATTTTAAGAAGTTCCTATGAAATACCTGAAAAGTTAATATGTATGCCTGGCTCATGCTTTTTGAAAAGGTCTATGGTTGATGCATTGCAGCTATAATGTAACTGATTCCTCAGGTAAGAGATGGTTAAATTTAATTTGCTACTTAAAGAAGCAAGCGGGAATTTCTGTGAAGTCATTACTATCTCAGTCACTGCAAGATGTCTTCTAGGAGAGTTGACATCATGCAGGTGTCACAACTGGCTCTCTCCTGTGATGGGTTGATGGTAGCTAGTTAGTGTAAGGATGTAAGATGTAAGTTTTTACCTTTTGTCACCTAGATCTGTATGTACAGCAAAAAAATTCACGAACACTGAAGATATGTTAAGCACATTTAGGATCAAAGAGTAAACAGCACCAATCAGATTAAAATAGTTATCATATTATTATCCCCAAAACATTGCCACACCAGATTAAGTGAAAATTAGAAATGCAAAAGTAATGATAAATAAAACACTTTGGGCTTCTAAATACTGCCCATTATTTTCTGTCCATGCTTCAGTGAATTAAATTAATGAATTCCAGAAACATGCTAAGAAAATTCATTTTGCATCTTTCAATAAGGTTAACTTTTCCTGCTATATACACATTGAAGCTTTTTTTTCGTCACAGTAGAACTAGATAAAGCAAGAAACCACACCATGAAGAAATCTTGATTTTAATCTTGATCTCAAAACCTTTATGTAACCTAGATTGTATTAGATTTATCCAAATGTTGTTAGCAAAGAAATATATGTTACTGTTATACAGCATTTGGCTATAGTAGGTTTCTTTCGAACTAGCCTTAACAGAAACTTGAATCTAGCATAAAGATATTCTTGGTTTAAGTGAAAATATGTGGAGTAAAATGAGTCTTATTGATTGTTTTGGTTACTGTTGTTTATGCAGATTTTGACTGGTGGTGGGGAAGACAAAATGCTCCTTGATTTTAATAGATTTGATATAAAGAGTGTACTACATAGCAGATTATTTCCAAGGCAAAAAAGGCAGTCAAAAATATGTCAGTGATAAGACCATTGCCTCAAAAAACATACATTTTATTTCATCTCCAAAAACCTTTAATTTGTCCAAGATTGAGCAAGTTTTTTCTTTTCCTTTACATTTATAAAGGAATAAAATTCTGATCTAGTTTCCATGCTCCATCGCCTCTTGGTCGTCTATTAATTGTCCTGATTATTTAACAGAGAGAACACTGTCTGGAGCATGCTGGAATGCTCTAAAATCACACAACCATTGGGAAAGCACACTTGAACTACTTGAATCAAAGTTAAGTCAGTCAATATCAAGAAAAGTATCTCTATACACAGTTCTCTACAAAATTTCTTTCAATTAATTAAATTTGAATTAATTATCCATGCTCCATATAACAAGAACATCCAGCTTATACTAATACTGAATTCCACAGTGAAGGAAATAACTCACTTTGGTTTTGAATAAGGACTAAATCTTGTTCCTTTGTGCAGTCTAGCAACTGGTTAGAGAAAACCACACAGCCCACCTGGCACATCTATACTGGTTAACTAGTTTTACAAAAATTCCTGGAAGCAGATTTTGTATGGACATAGGTATGTAAAGAAATCAAGTGATAACAGATATACAGGAAATCTCACACGTGTGGCAGAATGTGAGGGAGGCATCTTGCGTTCTTGCATCTCCTGGGGGGACAATGAATTTTGGAACAATCCAACCACTTCTAAATTCAGTTTCTGATGTGTATGGGGTACTTTCCAAGAGATATACTAAGGCCAAAGTCACAGATGTATTTGTATTAATTGACAAAGCCCTCTGTCATTAGCTGCCATTGGCCTAGAGATCTGGTATGTCCAGTTTCTACGCAGATTTGGGTCACCTGAAAATTCTGGTCCCAAGCCATGTTGAAGGAGGGGACTATTTGTGCTGTCTGAAGCCAAAGACCTGAGAGAGAGTGAGTGCTAACTCCAACACTCTCAAATAGGTTAACTGCTTCAACATCTTTTCCTGGCCGTGTATATAGTTCTCTTAGAAGAAGAATCCCTGAGGATTCCACTTCAGTGAAGGGAAAATTCTTCCAGATATCCAGTACTTATGGAAATTTTGGGTACTTATGTGGCCAGCCAAATCAATCAGGACTATTCTCTGGCAGTAAATTATCAATGTAATAGAGTTTTTGGGAAGACATTATGCACAAAGGTGTAAATGCATTGTTGGCACTTAATGTAGAGACTTTTGTGCCCTGGAGGACACATGCTGCACTAGGGCACATGGCTCCTGGATTCCAATGGATCTGAGGGTACACACTGGAAGGTGCTGAGACCTATCCCCATCACCATTTTTAAATAGCTAAAATACAAAATAAAGGCCAGACAGTTTAGCCATCAGAAATCTTGTCCTGATAGACAGTGTGAGAAGACACTACAGATGCAGCTTTGGGGTGCCTACAGCATCCACAAGAACTACTCAATTTATAATAAAATAATTTTGTCAGGGAGCAGCAAAGGCCGGCCTGTTTGGCCTGTTGACCATCTAGGAGGGAAGTGTGACCCCAGAAATGTCAGAGCCCACTGGTGGGAAGCAGTCCTGCAAGGACTCAACACTGTGAGCAGAGTCCGGGGCTGGTCCGCTGGCTCCCTCGAAAGCACCAGACACACAAGCAATGGACCAGGCCCAGGCACTCTGGCCAGGAACAAAACAGATGGGACCAAAGACAGGGACGGACACGAGGCTACAGTAGGAGCCCAAGGTCCATCAATGAGTCAGCAATGGAGACAGGAGACAAGCTGCAACTTCTGTCTGACAGGTCTATCCAGGAGACAAATTTACAAAAGCACGAAGCTTCAGCCCACCAAGAGATAGGGCAGAGAAAGGGCTGAAGATGAGCACACCTAAAACGTAGGAACTGATGGCTCCAGGCTGAGGTTAAATGGGGCTCCTGGATCCATAAGCTGTGCTGGGTTGAGGCCCCAGGTGAAGCTGGACAGAGACGTTAAGGCCGCATGGTGCCCTCAGAGCCCTGACAAACTTGTAGTTAGACTTAACATTCTAAAAAGAAATTAAAATAGGATGTCAAATAACTGGTACATAAATTGTTCAAACACAATAATTAAACTGGTCTGATCCTACTTTACCCATTGCTTATTGATGCACTGGAAAAAGCATATTAGAGTGTGTTTTTCAAAACAGTCATTAAACAGCAGATGAAATCATACTGGTGACTCCACTGATTATTTAACTTAAAAGGTAAATAACCTTAAAAAAGGTATACAAGTTAGGAAAATTAGTTGCATGAGAGGCCTAGCTGATTAGGAGTTTTGCTATTTGGCTTAACCACGTTACATATATAAGCGTTTTACCCAGAAGAAGTTATAATTGATTGGATAATTGCACGGCAGATGATAACTTGCTTAACAGGAGTATATAGACAAGTGCCAGCACTGATCTAGTATCAAGAGTTTTGAGAAGTTACCCATGTGATTAAGTTGTAGTAATAGTAATGTAAACATTTCTATCTTATTGATGAAGAATTGAAATAAGTATACAGAAGTGATTTACATAGTCAATAAGAATTTTTAAAAATCCCAATTCTGTAGCATCAAGCAAGGAAGAAATGCTTGGAAAGTGGATGCATAAAGAAAACAGCATTTTAAAAGTCTGATAAACAGTTTTACAGGAATTTCCTGGCTAGAAAAAAACAGGTTAAACAGGTTTTTGTCCTGCTGCTCTATGTCCTTCATGCCTGTGATGGGAAAAATTGCTTTAACTTAACAATAAGGAAACAGAAGCCTGAGATTCTGTTGAATGATACCTGACAAGTGAAATAATAAACCAGAAAAAGTACTATACGTTTATTCTATCCTTTCTAATATGAATTAACAAGGCCCTTACCTGTGGCTTATTTCATATACTTCTCTGCAGGCAGAGCTGTACCTGGCTCAGAAGAAAGTATTTACTTTGGCTTCATGGGCTTGTCAATAGCAAACAATATATATGAGATGTGAATAAGCAAATCCTAAAAAGAACACTAGTTCACAACTTCTCTGCTGACTTTTTCCCATTGTTTTTTGTTCCTTTTTCTTTTCCGCTAAATATTGTGCTGTCACTAAGTATTTGGGAAATTTGACAAGGTAAAAATGTAACATAAACATTTTCAGCAAGGTAAACAGATATATTTGTTTCCCAAAATCAGGTTCTCTCAGTGAGATTTACTGTAGAGGAGTGGTTACAAATCTGTGAACATTTTAGCAAAATAATGGCATACATACATAGCATGTATGAATACATACTTGTCAGGCAGAAGTGAAAAGTCAGGCTAATAGATAAGAAAAACAAAGAAATAAGAAGAATATACTTTAGTTGATTTCCTAAGAAAATTAAGCACATATAAATGATACTTCTCTGTTTGTCTACTGGAATATTCAGATGTATCAGCTGAATCTGATAGCCAAATTTGATAAAGAAGTGTGGGAGGAAGAAGTTTTTAAGCTCCTACAAATTTCTTGAAAATCATTTTGCTTGTTTAATTGCCCTTTATATTTCTCTTGTAAAAGCCGTCCAGATTTCAGTTTATATCTGCAGTAGCAGTAAGAAATGACGCTGACATGGCACAGTTGCTGGCTGGGAATATTCTGAAGGAAAAGAGAGATTAGGGCAGGATTCAGTTCAAGATTGAAACACCCAAAATACAGTCTGAATGTAGGTTGGTATATTCCCAGGCAGTACATAGCAGACAGTGTTGTTTGTGTTATGGGAGCAGAAGAGGGATTCCATTCAGCCCAGCAGAATATGTGACTGGTCACTGGGCTGATGCTGATCAGACTGTGGTGAATATTTGTAGCAAAGAATCCAGAGAACCCCGCTATTCAAAGCGCATTTTAAAACTTTTAAAAACTTTTAAAAATTTGTACTGAAAAATTATGATAATTTTATTATACCCTTACAATGAGCCCTTTTGTGCAAAAATTTCAGGGCCTGATGATTAGAAAAGGAAGTGGAAGGGCACAAAACTTATAATTAGAATTATGCATCATTGGAGAATACATTTAGTAAAACAATTTATGTACTTGCAGAGAGTTAACAAGTCCTTCTCAACACATATGGTATTTCATAACTTCAATAATGAAATGCAGTAGCATTCATAATAATTCTTCTAAAAAAAGAAGTTTAGTCACTGTCCTGCCTGAGTGACTAGAGGCCACAGTCACGCTTACTTCAAACAGCTCAGATTTTTAAATCTTAGATTAATTTTTTAGGCCAGACACCATAATTAGAATCTCCTTAATGCCCTTCATTAGTATAAAAGTCACAACATCTTGTTATAGACTAACTTTCTAATGCAATTGCCCAAAACTATTATAAAAAGTCCTCTAGGAATTGGTTCTGTTTCATCTGTGGTAATGAGTCTTCTATATTGTCTACATTGTCACACAGCAGTTAGGAAGCTTTACTATGTGACTTCTGTTTCCCTTGGGCTCTATTTCAACTTATAACAGCACATGGGAATGAGAAAGTTTTCAAGGTAACAGATGCTGTTAACCTCAATAATATGAAAGTTTAGAGAAGGATTCCACTGGCCAAAGAATACTTGCATTAAGCTTTTATGTTTTTTCTTATTTTTAACTGGGGTAACAGAACTTAATTAGTTCCAAAGGTGGAAAAAGAAAGACACATAAGGACGCTAAAATAAAGAACTAAAAATATGGTTCATGTTTCATTCTACCTGTGCAATATTGGTAATAGAATGTACACTTCACAGATACACTTGTATCTACTGTAATGCACGCTGTGTTAAGTACAAAGAATATCATTCTTTTGGTGATTAACACATAAACAGTATATATTTACTCTGACACCACAGTTTCAGTCTCACTTCAATTATTTTGCAAATGAGCTGTTAAAAGAAACAAGTTTGAGAGAATATTGTCTTCTAATGAATAAAATGCTGCAGATAAAGTCATCTGGAAAACATGCAGACAGTGCATTTACAGCACGTATAACTGTGGTCAATATGCATGTTTAGGCAGAACTGAGCTGTAAGACAAAAAAATACCTATAATAAACACTCTAAACAATTATTCCAGGATTTTTCCTGAATAATAATAAAACGGTAATCATAATGCACCATTCTACAGTGTTAAGCTAGCCCCATTTTGCTGTGGTGAATTTTTCCAGAGAAAGTATTCCAAAAACAGGGCACCAGGTAAAATTCCTCTAAACCCACTGTCTTTAATCCTCACAATTCTGCTGTAAAAAACTGCTGTTCTTCAAAGTGTCAGGCATACCAAAGGTGCCCTACAGGGCTGTTAATGGGAGCAGTTACTTTCTGGATTGAAAAAACACGCTTTATCAAACTGAGATTATTATGGGTTTGAGGATTGTCAGTGAAGAGCAACTATAAAAACGGAAGCAGAGCACTAAGAGCACCCTGCACTAGAGGCTACTTAAGGATGATGTAAGCCCTTGAAACACATGGATAGAGGTTAAGTAGTTGAAAATTTTAGGACGTCTTCGTACACTAATTTCAACTGAACTTGTCATGTTGACAAAACTAGGGACCCCTCACCAGGATAAAGCAAAGCAAGCACCTTCATCACAAGTTGCACATGAAAAAAATGTATTTTTTGGCGTGATCATTTTGCATGAAAAACTGGAGGGAATTTGTCCTCTTAGAAAATGTGAATTCACACAACATTCAGATCCCTAGAAATTCTTCATCCAAAATGGTTCACAGCATTACTTCATAGTACTTCACAATATTGCTTCTTTTTTAGGATTAGGTAACAGCAAATATTTTTTAAAAATGTGTAATTTCATTAACTACTTCACAAATATGGGGACAATAATGAAATTGCAAAACAAAGACCTAGTAAAAAGAAGGGGAACATAAGCTCTATATGAATGACAGCACGACACAAAAATAACTAAGAGCAGCTTTGCAGAGAATATGAACAGGGAAAATGGTAGCTGAAACTTTATGGGATCTTGCACATGAGCACCCTTATAAAGCACAATCCTCTGAAGTGTCTTTTAGGAGAAACCAAAGGGTTTTAAATCAAAGACATATACATATAACTCATGTGTCTACACAGAGAAAAAAATCAAAACATTAAATTTGGAATTTAAGATGAAGAAATTATGCTTACTTATTACCTAAAACACCCCATGGGAGAGCAATGATTTTAATACACTTTGCAATTTAAATATAATTAGCATGATATTTGTAATTCCAACAACAAACACCTAAATTGGCAATTCAAAATGCTGACTTGATTTCACTCTTGTTCAATGTAAATGTATGAGTTGGAAATACTGTTCTCCTTTTGTTTAATAAATTCCTATATTGTAATGGAGAAGACTCGTAACACATTTGATATCCTCAAATACAAGTAAAAATGGGAAGCTGAAGGTGCCATATATTTCTCTAAAGGTATTTTTCAACTTTTGTCAGTCCTTAAAATTCAACTACAACTGTTACTTTTTTGCTGATGAATGAAATTACTTGTTGTAGCATCTCTCAATGCATCTTTTCAAGACTGGCTTCATGGACACGCTTCATCACGAGGAGCAGCACCCCATGACTGCCCCACCCAGTCTGTGTTTCTTGGCTATTTCTCCAAATGCAGTGTCTGCTGTTCCTTATTTCCCTGTCCTACTCCTTCAATGGCCCATGTGTGCCTGCTAGGGTCTGGACTTGGAGCATGTGTCTTGCTGCAGGGTCTCAAACTACCTCAGCACCCTGAGAGCACCAGCTAATCCTGTCATGTCTCCATCATTCCCTCCTCACTTGCTGTTCACTCATGAGAAGCCTCAGCCTGGTGCTCCACCCTTTGCAGGAGATGCAGCACGGGGAGCCAACACTTTGCCAGTGCAGACAAGTAGTTTCTCTGTTTTCTCCTGAGGGGGTCTTGCGCATTTCTCCAAATATCACTTTATTCCTAGCCTTTTCTAATTCCCAGTTACTTGCTTACATCCACTTCTTTCCCAGGTTTTTGACATTTTTTCATTTTAGGAAAATAATTACATGAGCCCAAAGGGACACACATTGTGTTTATGTTTTTTTATCCATGTACACTAGGGAACTACCATTTCTTTGTTTTGACTTCCATATCAAACCAGGTTTCCACCACTCCTGTTGACTCCAACTGTAAAAAGATAACTGTTTAAGTGCCCATTAAAATATGACTGTGGAATCATATAATTGTAAAATCAAATAATTTGTGGCCCAATTTATCTTACTTCTTATTAAATTTAATTTTTATGGTTGGGTAAATTTGCATTTGCTTTTTCATATGCGGATGAAGGATTTTTAAACAAATACGATGGATGTGAAAGCATATTAAAATTATATAGACACTTTAAAAAGTAGCTATGTTTTTAATGTTTGAAAGCCCTGGTAAAATTACTAGATTGGAGCAAATAATAGAAACTAATTGCTCAACTTACATTGTTTGTTTCCCCAGCTGCTAATTGATTCTTCATATCTATTAAAATAAGCAAATGCTTAAACTTTAAAATAACTCTTTGGATTGATCACGGTTTTCTACATATGTTAAACGTTCTGTCTTTGAGTTGGGAATGATGAGTTGTAATTAGCTAAATTAACCATCCCCACTCATATGCCTGATGGAGAGAACGCTTCTGATAGCAATAATTGAAAATACATCTGAAGTTTGTATTTGCATGTGCCAAAAATTGAAACTGGAAATAAAAGCTTTGGTGACTGTATGTCACCAATATGACAAAATTTTCCTGGAATGTGATACCAACAAAAAA
>VZTG01004869.1:227070-303232 GCA_013397845.1 Melanocharis versteri | reverse complement strand
AAAAAAAAAAAAAAAAAACTGACCACATCAATTCATGTAGTCACCTGAATTATTCTTTCACAATTTTTTCTTTAAATAAAAACAAAGAACCCTCCACCTCTTCACTAGGGTCTTGCTCTGACTTGACTATGGATGGTAAGGAAAATGTACCTGACAAGATTAAATGGCTGGTAGTTATGGTTTTGTAAGTCACTTCAAGTGCATTTTTTGAGATTTCAAGAGGCTGAAGAGGCAGGTATGATATAGCATGATCTTGTACGTATTAAAAGACATCAGATCCCCTGCATCCCTCCAAACTTCTCAGGTGTGATTCTGGGAAGGTGTGGTTTAGCATTGTTTTCTCATGACAATTTTTCATAAAAGGTCTGTGGATTTTTTTATGACAAGCTCAACAAATTTCTTTGGTGCTGAACAAGCTTAGGTAATATAAATGAAGAAAGAAAAAGCAATTAGATATGAACTATTAGGAAAACGTCTGTTGATTTGCAGCTGTTCATATCTTTTCCTTAATTAGGTCTTAATTAAAACAACTTTAATTAAAAGCATTGCTTCTATCAACATAAAAATTGCAGCTTTACAGAAATATGAACAAGGGTGCTTCATAGAAGCTCTTAATATTGTCTGAGAAGAGCCTGACATAAGAGGCTGTGTCAGGGCAGCGTTTGCTAATGTCACTGAACACGCAGTGGCATGATACACAGGGTGGAGTGACACAATGGCTCGTGTCAAAGAACCAGATGTAGCACTTTGCGTATGTCAAGGTACATTGAGCTTTTGGGAACATCAGCATGCCTAGAAGCAAGATCAGATCATCACCGTATGAACCGAAAAGAGTGGACTGTAACAGTCAGAAAAAATCTAGTTTTGTGTAATGTAAATAGCTATTATTTACTTTTAAATATCATAATGATGCTGGTTATAAACAATGAAGAAACTTTTGTTACAATTTTTATTTTACTGCATTACTAGATACTACCATGGCCTGAAAAGATACGTGGGTGCTAAGCAGAATGTATAATTATTCAAGACAAAATTATAGAGATGAAGAAAAAAAAGAGATACTTGAGACAATAAATATATCCGCTGATATACTGAGGCATCATAAAAAAAACCCTATTTCATTGGGTAAAAAAAGGCCCAATAGTGCACCACAAAGCCCACACCTCATCACTATGGGACAGTTTTGGAACATTTATTTCTTTTAAGTAAAATACTGTCACATTTTTTTGCTTTACAATGCCTACAGGCATGTGCTATCTTTATAACTTCATCGTAATTAAGAGAATTCACTAACAGGGAGAACACTAGAATTGTTCTGCTTCTTTTTTTGCAAATGATAAATATACCTTGCTTCACAAGGCTGGAAATTGTTGCACAGTATTCACTGGGATTAAATATGCACATCTTTAAGCTAGTTGTTGTTCTAAAGAAAGGGTTCCTGACTCTTCCAGTGTATTTTTATAAAGAAAAAAGAAATATTTGCTAGTTCATTTGAAAATCTTTTTCTGTGACGGGGTACAAAGCTGCAAAAACTTAAAGTTGGTGAAGGGGGTGATATAAATATGACTGGGCGTCACTAGATGTCAGTATTGCAAACAGGCTTGTGTTCCTATCTATCCAAAAATAGAAGGGCATGCAGCTTGGGGAAATTCTTTTTCAAAAGTGTTTGCTGGCAGGTGTCTTCTTCTGTATTTGGAAAATAAAGTGTACATTTTAATGGTCATGATAAACACTAACTCTTTATCAGTAAAGTGATAAACAGTTGACGAAAAAGTATTTAAATTCATGGTTTGCTTTTTACCTATTGAGAGTGACACAAAGTGTAAAGGTGAGACAACCCGAATGACAGCTGTTCATATGCTGGACCACTGTTAAGGACTGTTAAACACTTTCAGGTAACAGTGTGGTCAGGGAAAGAAAAAGGAAGGTGTATTTATGAGATGCAATATTTTGAAAAGTTTTGAACAACATCTGACTGAGCCTTTATGATTTCAGTCTGAATTGGAAGTTGCCTTTCTCTTGTGGGGAATAAAAGTTCATCAGTGTGTTCTCCTGAGAGGTCACAGCCATTCTTTTGGAGAGGAGATCGAACTCCCGGATATGAAATTCAGGGCCATGTGTTATTTGTGGTTTAATACTTTAGGGTCAGGACTAAGAAGCAGGCCTCTGAGATTTATATCTTGATTTTGCAATCAACTCTTTTTGTAGACTTCAACAAGTCACTTATCTCCCTGTTTCAATTTCCTCATCCTCAGAGAAAGAGAATTAAGGGAAGGAGACATGACAGGATGTGAATAAAGGGAGCCTGAAAAGCAAAAGTGTGGGGTGGTTGTTTTGTTTTGTTTTGTTTTGTTTTGTTTTGTTTTGTTTTGTTTTGTTTTGTTTTGTTTTGTTGCTTTTTTGGTTTTGGTTTTTGTTTTTCGCTGCTGTTTTTTGAGGGGGTTGCTTGGTTTTGTTTTTGTGTTTTTTTTTTTGTGGGGTTGTCTGTTTGTTTGTTTGTTTTTGTGTGTGTGGTTTTGTTTGTTTGTTTTTCCAGGGAGTGTTGTCTTTTTTTTGTTCTACTTTTTTCAGAAAGTCTTATTTTTAATGCAATCAACATTCAAAGTGAATGATGTGAAGAATAATAATTATAGGGCGTCACCTGTTAGAAATTTTTGATATATACTAGCTAAGAAACATTCAAATCATTAAAGCATGAGAACAGTTCTGTAATTTATGTTGCATAATTCAGGAATCAACACAGCAGAATGTTAGTAAACAATAGATTTTCCCCAAAGAGATCTTTAAAAGTCAGCACAATCAGTCATTGCACTAGGAAATACAACCAAATTTACTTAAGAATAGAGCATTTTGGAAAACTGTGTCATGAAGTGTCGGATATTTACCTTTCCTAATGCAAAGATATTATTATTTTGAATAGGCACCATACTATGTACATCGTTGTACTACATTTATTTTCATCATGTTTAGACTCAAATTTTACTTTGAAAATGATGGTTATGGAAGAAATTCTACAGAAAGAAAAAATAAGCATATCTATTCACTGAGATAATACTTAATACAGATAAGAAACAAAATGTCTTCTAAGACAAGAAGAATGATCATAAAAAGTCATAAAAGTGATAATAGTGTCTGATATGCACATAATTATAAAGATACTTCAAGAAGAAAACGAACAATTAAATATCCAGGCCAAAATACGATGCAGTGCAACTGAAAAGAGGCCAAAGGTTTAACCATGTTTTTTATCTGTTTTTCTTTTATGGAAGTAATTTAAAATACTTGAAGTTGTTACTACTAATTATAAAATAATCACTCCCGTTCATTCCTAAAAACTCCAGAGTCAGTCTAGAGGAAGAACTAGAAACTATTTAATTAATGTACTCCAAATAGTCAGGCTTAAATTGTGTCTCATTAAAAAACCTCCTCTACCCCTGGATTTCTGGAAAATCAGTGTTTCCACTTACATGTCCAGGGCTAGAGCTAAAATAAGAGGTAATTAGGGGAACATTAAACTATTGTTTACATCAAATTAAAGAAGTTTTATGGTGCAGAAACTACAGGATAAAGTGATTCTGATATAAAAGAACACCATGAATGAAGTTAAGCAGAACACCACCACAGCATCAGCTTCCTATGAGATATACAGCAGAGCAGCATTAATTAGCTGATTCTGTGAACTGACTCTAGGCGAATGAGTTTGCCTTTCTTAATTCCAGTTGCTTCAAGTAGTAAACACATATTATGATTCCTTTGTCGTGACTGATGTGATGCCAACTTGGACTATGCAGGGATGAAAATATTAACGAGAATGTCAAGTATTGGATTACTTCATGGAGCTCCTAAGACTTGTAGAATTTCTAATAGAAGCTGTTTGCTTTTAATTCCCATATTTAATCTTGGATAATTTGTGCAAATTTCAGAACAAGCACATATGAACATATGGTGTTTTAAATCACAGCAGAAGGCCCTGATAGGAATAGGTGTACCGTAACTGAAGGGATGTGTTCTGTTAGTTTAAAATGGCTTTTACGGAATTTCTAATGAGAAGACATAAGAAATTGCAGTTATTTCCCACATGGAAGACAATGAATACTAGCCACCTCTGCCTCCTGCTTTATCATCAAAACTAGATCAGGAAAAGCTGACATCTTCCTGCGCAGCTGGAGCTTCAAATTAGGCAGTAAATCCTCAAGACTACAATCTTTCCTCAACACTGTTCAACCAAGAGCTTTGTGAAAACAGCTTGCTGCAAAACAAAGACTTCACATGTATAAGCAACTATAAATAAGAGCAATGTATACATACATATACATTCATGAACTACAGAGGTAATGAAAT
Source organism: Melanocharis versteri (assembly GCA_013397845.1). NCBI lineage: Eukaryota > Metazoa > Chordata > Aves > Passeriformes > Melanocharitidae > Melanocharis > Melanocharis versteri. The sequence goes on along the minus strand of VZTG01004869.1, from coordinate 298,891 downwards.
AATAAAACATGTGACTGTCTTTTGAACAGCCATGTGGAACCTGGGCTGAAACACCCAGTAAGAAGAATCACTTGATTTTTCAAACTACTGTGATTATAACCCTGCAACAATTCATCTGTTCCGCCAGCTCTTGAAGTACAAACTGCAAAGCTGCGATGGGCACAGCTGGTTAGGAATACATGAGGTAACATTTTACTTAGCTCATTCAGTCCACCAAAAAAACCAAAAATACCATATGCGTATTCCTTACCTATTTCAATGAGTGCCCTAGCACTGACAGCACTTTTTTTAAATTTTGCTTTAAAAATTTCAAGGGAAATAATAAAAAAAACCCCTTTCATTCTGCATTCCGAAGCCTCTAAAATGCATGTATACTATCTGGCAAGTCTGAAATTAATAAAAATCACTAGTAGGGTTTCAACATTCCAGGAAAAAAATCCATCAGCTTCAATACAAGAAGTGGTTGACCTCTCTGACAGTGGATTTGTAGCCTTCAGATCAATGTAATAATTATGAGTAAGTAATATTCATTTACAATTGTCTGGTATAAATTGGATTCCTTTCAGTGAGTATGAGAGAAATGATGATATATGCAGCTTTTTGTCCTCAGTTCTCCTTAAATTTCCTACACAGAATGTACAGTTCTCACCGTCTGATTCAAGAAGCTCCAGTGCCCATCCTTGATTCGCCCGTATTACAAAGCTGACCATTTTTTAGTGATTTAAAGTTCTATTTCTTCTCTTGCAATGAATTTAATATCAAAGTAACTGTAGCATGAAACTGAGTAATGCTAAAATTATTTTTTTTTCATCCACTTAGACATCTTAGCTACAGTCTTAGTCTTAAGGTAAATGTCAAAACAGAACCTAAAAGAACATTAGATAAATATCAAGAATCTGAGACCTGAATGTTCGCTGATTACTACATAAGAGAAAATCAACAAGCAATCATGAGATAACAGTAACTATTTTAATTCTGTATACAAGGAGAAACATCCAATTTAAATTTCACAAGTAAGAATGACATGCAACTACGTTTAGCTACAAACGCTATCAAACTTGGCTTCTGTTTATTCATACTTCTGGTATGCCGAAGCAGGAAAACTTAGTAATACCTACAACTTTTAGGTATTATAGTTGCAAAATTAATTTCTCAGTTTTTAAACACAGTGATCTCGTGCAACAACTTCCTCATTCAGCAGAAACACACTGAAAGACCTTTTCCCCAGAATTATTAGAGAGGTAAAGGCCAGTCATACACATGTACAAGTGAAGAAAAAGGTATTTCATGTGAGATAAGTTTTACACCCTCAAAGTCCCATATATGGATGTATTCACTTTAGTTTTATTCACTGCATACATATTCACTTCCAGTTTTGCACCTTGATTCCCATCAATGCATCTTATATTTTTAAAAAAATGGCCAGCTGGACAATATTATGCAATTATTATATTGGAAAATATATTTTTTGTAATATAAGAAACATGTCTTAATTACGATACACATATTCTCTTGGGTCACTAACATTCCTTTAACTCACAGTGATAAACTTTCAGCAATCACCCCCCTATGTACACAGACCATGTAACCTTGAAACACTGCAGAGATAAATAAAAACCCAGCACTGTAGTCCTTTGGGTGACACGTTTAACTGCTTAGCATGCTTGTATCAAACACGGAGCTTACAAAGCTTTATCCACATGCTGCTGCAATTGCATTTTCCTTCTTTAGTAGTTAAACTGACTCAACAGACCACCAGCTAAAACTGGGATCTATTCTGCAATTTACCATGTCCAATAATCATCCCAACTTCGTCTTTTCATTCCAATATTTTACATGTGATGCATAGTGATACTTAACCATGAATGTATTTAGGCATGTATGACTGGAGTTACAGTGCTAAAATGAAAGTATTTTGCATCTGTGTAGAATTTCTTCTCTATTACCACAGCAATGGCCTAATTTCCCTCACAAAAGCAAAGGCTTCCCTAAATTGTTTCTTTTCAAAGTCTACTCAATTTAAAAATATTTATATGGACAAAATACAAGTGTCACTTTTGAGCAGAAAACACTGCTTCATGTCTATATAGGATAGATTGCATCTCTGTTATTAGTTGTGCTTGCATACTGGTTTTATCATAACATTTTAATTGTCAGAGTTTGAAACCGAAATACAGTTATTATGGTGGTAGATGAGAGGCTGGACACGCGCTGGCAATCTGCATTTGTAGCCCAAAACCCAGCTGTATCCTGGGCTGCATCCAAAGCAGCATGGGCTTCAGGGCAAGGGAGGAGATTCTGCCTCTCCACTCCACTCTGGCGACACCTCAACTGCAGTGCTGCATCCAGCCCTGGGGTCCCCAGCACAGGAAGGACATGGACCTGCTGGAGTGAGTCCAGAGGAGGCCACCAAGTTGATCAAAGGGGTGGAGCACCTCTCCTATGATGAAAGGCTGAGACAATCAGGACTGTTCAGCCTGGAAAAGAGAAGGCTTTGGGATGACCTAACTGCAGCCTTCCAGTACCTGAAGGGAGCCAACGAAAAAGAAAGAGAGACTTTTTCCAACAGCATGTAATGATAGGACAAGGGGGAGTGGATTCAGACTAAAAGAGAGTAGCTTTAGATTAGATGTTAGGAGGAAGTTCTTCACTACAAGACTTGTAAGATACTGGAACAGGTTGCCTGAGTAGTTGTGGATGCCCCACCCCGGGAAGTGTTCAAGGCCAGGCTGGATGGGGCTCTGAGCAACCTGGTCTAGTGAAAGGTGTTTCTTCCCATAGCAAAGCGGGGAGGGAACTAGATGATCTTTAAGGTCCCTTCCAACCCAAAACATTCTGTGATTCTGTGATTATTAAGCAACCATTTTTGATGTCTCACCTAGAAATGCGTTGCCTGACCTTAGTACACTTTAAAATGGAGCTTATATGGATACTGAAGAAAGCTGAACTAAGTTAAATTCCCTCAAGTTAGATTATTTCTGAAGAGCATCACTTAAAGAGCTGGGAATTATATTCACAAGCATTGAAACTACCTGAAATTATTATAGTTCTTAAAACAGTGGTAGAAGAGAGATGTCTAAAGATAGTCTCTCTTATTTCTTTTTTACAGCTGAGTAGTAAGGAGGTCTGTCTGGCATTCAGTAACATACTTTGATGATGCATTAAAAAAAAAACAAAACCAAAAAACTATGCCGATAAAAAAAACCCGAGGTGTTTAAATGAACTCTACTGAAGTATTTTGTACTTCTAGCAGCAGCAGTTGGAAGAAGCAGAAGAAGCAGTGCTTAACATTTCTTTCTTTAGATGCATTTCTATACAGTGAGGACACTCTTGAGGAAGCTTTAGAAGACTTCACCATGAAAATGGCAATTTCTTCATGTGAAAGTGGACTCCTCAGCACATAACAAATATTGACTGTATGAACACTAATTGGAAATTTTACATTCACGGTCCTTGAGGAGTGAAAGGAATTGGCTATCAGAAGACAAGAAAGATATTTTACCAAACCCAGTGTGTAGAAAGCTATTTTATCAGAACCGTTCTGGCTTTGGGGGCCTTTTATGAGCTGAAAACATGAGTTTCACATGATATTTTGCAATGAATTATTTTATAAGTAGTCTCCTCCATTATTCACTCATTTATATGGGAAAGATCAAGAGCAGTAACATTTAGAAATCCACATCTACACAATAGTTTTGTTAAAATATTTAACATGAATAAGCACATAATTATGTATGGCAAAGACTGATACAGCAGCCTGTAACTGCTCATGTCAAAGTACTGTGCAATGTCTTGAAAGAAACCATTAAGTTGTAAATAGGCAATTTTACCTTTTTTTTTTTAATCTAAATATATACATTTCAACAGACATTTATGGTCCTTCAGTATTACTCTGCTGTGTAAGGTAAATGAGAGCCACATACACATACACACACACACACACACAGATATACACACAAGGGACCATAATAAGTGTTTTCTAGCTCATCAATTATCTTGGATAATAAGCTTTATTCCTTTTGTATTCATCTCATTCATATGCTAAACATATTAATTTACTGAGAATTTCTAGTCTTGGCCTGTTAAGTTTCTAAAAACTGTCTGAAAATTGTGTTGGCATCGAGGCAGCCAAATTAACAGAAATTCTTAGTGAAGTAGGGGCATTCACAAAAACTGCACCTGATTTCAGATCTTTGTGGTTTATATCAATCACGTCATACTTGACCTCTGATCTATAGATCTTTACAGAATGCAGTACACCACAGACCCAAAAAAGAGACAATTGCAAGTTTGCCTGAAAAGTTCTGACAGTCAATGAAACCAAAAAAAGAGCTGTGTTAATATATATGTGAAATAGTGAATTTCAGTTTCTGTCAGCCATTTTTTCTTCTTGATAATCCTTAGCACTCTAATTGCATGGCATTTTGCAAAGCTTACAAACAAATTACCAGCTCCAGATTAGTTGGGCATAACAAAAAAAATTATGTATCTATAATTCTTGATTTACTTTTCTTTTTTTTTCCCCTGATATATGTAAACTACCATAAAAAATAGGTTCTGGGTTTGCCTATGCTGTCATGCCAATTTACAGCCTCTGTGAGAGCCTCAAGTCTAGCAGGAGCTGGAATGAAAATTGGACTTGTATACCAGAGTTGTAGAACTACCTGTAACATGGGAGCTCACGTTCTACAACAGTCTTTTGTCCTAAAGGAAATATATTTACTGTCAACAAAAAGTGATTTTTTTTGGTCTTTATGGCTGAGTCAAGCATGATCTAATGGAGGAAGAAGAAATCCAGATAGTTAATCCCAGACAATGCTCCATGTACATGCTAAAGCAGGAAGTGCTGATGTAGAGGCTAATACCTAGCTAAGCTCTCATCCCACTGGTATATCTAGTTCCTTTCTTAACATAAGGCTCTTTAAACTTATTTATGCCTCTTTCTATGCCTATAAATCACTATTTTAAACCAATTTAACGATCTACAATGCACTTATTCATTATTTTAAAACCCTTGGGACTGAGGTGTCTGCAACTGTCTACGGGATAATGAGGTACGAATTGGGTCAGACAGAAATGGTGTAAGTCCATTACAGTAAAAAGTACGAAGTGAAGTGAAAAAAGTGAGTTTAAAGACAGAGTGCTTGACCCACAGGAAGGAGGCTGCCATTGCTACATTGTGGAGTGGAACTATCAAAGCCAGAGTAGAAAAATGGTTGGGGGTGAAGAGAACAAACGGAGCGCAGGGGAAAGAAGACGGGGCAGAGCAAAGGTGCTTTAACAGAAATTAGATGCACTGAGGAACAGCACCTGACTTTAGAGATGAGAATGAAGGTTCACATTTCACATATAAGAACAAAGGTGAAGTCAGTGAAGAGTTTCCAGGGCGGGCAGTGACACACTAGAAAGAGGAGTGGAAGATTTTATAAGAGTGGAAGGATAGAGGAGGAGAAGGTTAGTTACATCATCTGTGGAAATCATCGGCCAGGATTGCAGTCCTTTCCAACACTTGCCAAATCTAAAGATCTTCATGCTGGGAAGAGAATTTCAGGATTTAAAGAGAAGGATGTAGTGCTGAATTTTAGACATAGGGCTATGTACCCATTTCACAACCACATGTGTTCAGGCAGTGCAGGAAAGAAGTCTTAGCCTACCGGCAGAGAGAAGGAATTGTAAACCATCAGGAAACGGAGGACATACTGTGAGTTATGTGGAGGTGCAAGAAAAAGGTGCCACTAGCACAGATATTTATTCATTTTCAGATAAAAAAGTCCCTAACAGGACCATAAACCAAAATCAGCGGTCATGTCCGAACATCTTTTAAAAGACAAAGAATCTTAGTATTTTCTCAGAAAAATTTAAACATTCAACATACATCAAGAGGTCTTTGAATGTCTGTGCTCAAGGATGATGACTTTTCATTGTGCACCAACATGAACCAATTATTATTTGCAAGAAGACTCACCTTGCATGATCATTCATATTATTAAAATATGGAGTGTTCCCAAGCACTCCCAATGAACTTGGTATGTCCATTGCCAAACAGAACTTGTTACTATTAATAGCAACTATTCTCTGTGCAGAATGGGGATAACACCACTGTCGAAATTGCGATGTTAATGCCAAGTCATCTTATTGTCAGATAACACAAAAGTGATATTTATATAACACTTTACAATGTAGCTTGAAGTGGAAGTTATGCAAGCACGGTTTCATGTTTGTGGATACCTTATGCACCCACTTACAGCCTTTTTTGAATGCCACTGTTGGGCTGCAAAGTGTATGTTTAGTGCATTTCACTGTGTTCATGCGGGGTTGTTTGGAGCACTGAAATGATTCTAGTAATTGGCAAACTTTGAAGAATGGGGAGTCTTTACAATGAGTAAAGAGTGAAAGACACATAGCCTGTCTCCTGAAACAACCATAAAATAAATCAAAACATTATCACTGTCCCTGCCCTCCAATACATGCACCATGGAACAGTTACAAGCTTTATCCAATGTATAAACAGGCTCATATAAAGGCATATTGTTGATAAAAGGAAAGATATGCATTTCTAAAGTATGGAAATCTCCATAAGCTGGATACTAACCTTGTCACATGAAAAAAAAAAAAAAAATCTCTTTTACCATTAGTAACATTCCAATAGTTGCAAACAGAAAAATGTTCTTCTAATCATCCTTCCAGGGGCCCCATTTGAAAATATTCCTCTACACATTTGGACTTTTTTTATTCGCAGCTCATGTTTATAACTCCACATCACATCTCCAATTCTTAATACAGTCATTTATATGCAGTGAAAATCTGGAAGTGGCTGATAGCCACTAAACAGAATCTCATTTGGGACTAACAGCTTTGGGTGATGGCATCTAAGGCAGTGGGCCAGAATGAAAAAAAAAGGATGGGGGAGAAGGAGGGGGGTTGTGTTGAACATGACCATTCATCTCATATAAAAGGCAATCGATTGCCATGCAACTCAATAGAACTGCTGATTTGGAATTCATTCAGATACAGAGCTCTGAACAGAATCCTTGAATGAGTAAACAATTTGCTTTTGTTAAAGGCACATGAGTTCTCTCATCATCTGACATTAAAAAACAATACAGAGTAAATATTCTTAGTTCAGGTTAATTACAAAAAAAACTTATTCAGTTTTTAATAATACTCTAAAAAAAGTATAATTTAATATTGAACTAAAAAGTGTTCTCAGTGTTAGCCGTGTTCAAAAGTTTATGAATAATTCCTTTTACAGATGGTTGACTAAAATTTAAGGACTGATATGGACACTTGTAAAATAACAAAAAATAATAGCAACAGGTGGACAGATGTATTTTTTTTTAATTATTCATCTTTAATAACTATATAGATCTTTGTTTATGGTCCATCAAGTAATGGTATTCAAGGAAAATAGATTTGCATTCTTTTTAATGAGAATAACCCAAATTTAGTGCATACCTTGTCCTAACTAGAACTTATCTGAACAGGCAAGGGCGGTTTAAATTGCTTTTTCAAGATAACCAGATAGAAACAACCTGAAGACCATTTTGACAAAATCATACAGAAAACAATATAATATATTTGTATCTGTTAAAGGAATGAAAGAAAACCAGTTTCTCGGACAAAAGCAAATCACTTTGTTTTGCAAGACATTGTTTATTTAAACTCAATTTCCTATTTATGAATAAAATTTTGTTCAAGAAAGGAACCAAGTATATGATTTATCCAAACAATCATAACCTGTAACCTGATAAACTCGAATGTTTTTACATCTTGTGTTAAATGTTAGCATCTCACTCAATGCTACTTGGCTGCAAACATAAACATCATCATTTCCACTTCTGAGTACTGGAAAACTGTCACCTTTTGAGGGCATGAGTAGGTGAACTGGAGCTGAAATTCTGATTCTTAGGTACTCTCAGAAAGAACTAAACATTCTCTCCTCATTTTGCGCTAAACCAATGAAAACAAAGACCAGAGCTAAGTCTCTTGTCTAAAACTAAAGAGAAGTCAAGATGTTAAGAATGTTATGCTGAAGGAACTGGATTCACAAAATAAAACAAATGGCTAGAAAAATTACACCCTGTATGTAATAAGTTGCTAATATTCATATCAAATCTTGGGGTTTGAGTTAATTTTCTTTTGTGAATATTACCTCCACGATTTTCTAATATGGAGACTTTGTTTCTGAATTGTGAATTTTGGAACTAAAATTGCAACAACTTTCGGAGACGCATAGAGCTCTGGTTCTGGATTAATTTTTAATAACTCTCTGGAAAAAAAACATCAATATTGACAATGATTCTGTAGAAGTGTTTCATCAATAAATATATGTATAATATAAGAAGGTAAATATGACAAAAGGCCTTGCTGAACTGTGGTTGCTGAAAGCCAATAACGCCTTACTCTTGATTGTTATCTTAGTTTTGCTCAGCGTCTGTAGAGATTAAAATGTCCAAAAATTTCTCTATTGGGCCTTACAGACCAATGTTCCCACCACAGGTCTCCACATGAATCAGGATTTCTGTGGATTAGTCTTGGCCTGCCTAAAGGTTTCTTTTGGCTTTGCTTAGCTTAGTGCAATTATGCAGTGTCACACATATTGTTATAAGCATTTTTTATCCGAGAGAGAGCTACAATGGGTAGAGCAAGTACTCCCTGTCAGTGTAGCTTTCCATGACCCTACCAAAAACTGCATTATACAGGGGTAAGGTCTAATTTTTTCTCCAGAATATTGGAGAATATTTTTCTAACATTTACGAATTTCTTTCTATGACCTCTGTCAGACATACCTTACTTAATAGCATGTGTAGATGTGGACATCTCTTATCTTCTGTTGTTCTTAGAATTCCAGTCATAAATTCAAATCAACCACATGCTGAATTAATTAATTGTTCTTACTTAAGATCATAAGTGAGGGGAAAAAATATGATTGCTCATAAAAAGATGCAATTTCCCTTTGGCACAAAACACAGTCTTTCAAAATGCGTATCTATATTTTTGATTTACACAACCAAATAATGACAGCATGATGATGAGATGGTTTGATGGAACAAAAAGAAAAAGAAAATGGATTTTATCTTACTGATAAGCAGTAACCTAAATTGTAATATAACTTTCAAATTAATTCAAAATTTTCAGAGTTATTTCAGTCTTTAGTTGTGACAGATGCTCACCAAAACATACATAATCTTTGACTGGTCTGCTATGTACAAAATTTCAAACAAATCCTGAAGCAGAATCAAATGCAGACATTTGAAAGGCTGTCTTTGAATGTATCATTCCTGAAGAGTAAATCTTAGCCGCTAAGTCTTCAATAAGTGAAAAATCCGTGAACTATAATCTCTAGATAACTTGGTTTGTTATTGTCCTGAGACGGGCTGGATCTGATCTACCCATGTAACCTATTTGTGCTGTACGTTTTTGACTGTGGTCTTGTATCTAGAAATGAATACGTAGGACCAGTCCAATTGTGCTTCACACCTCAAGAATCTGAGCTACCAGCAGTTAAAAATAATTTTCATTGAATATTCCTAACTACATTAACCTAAAGGAATCCTATGACTAATATGTTTATCTCTTATTTGCAGTTTATTTTTGTTTTGCATACCCGTGTAACCTGATAAACTCGTATGTCTTTACATCTTGTGTTAAAGGTTAGCATCTCACTCAATGCTACTTGGCTCAAACATAAACATCATTATTTCCACTTCTGTGCACTGGAAAACTGTCATCTTTTGAAAGCATGAGTAGATGAACTGGGGCCAAAATTTTGATTCTTAGGTACTCTCAGAAAGCACTAAACACTCCCTCCCCATTTTGTGCTAAACCAAATCTACAAAACCACAAACTAGAAAGTTCCATTTACCAAGTAAAATATTTCTACTTCTAATGTCAACTGAAGTAATTCTAAGTTCCTAAACTAAATTTGCAGCTATAGGATGCTTTTACTAATTTTTCCAAGGCTCAGATTTCAGCTGAGGAACCCTTAAGAGTAAAGGATTGAGAGTCTTCATTTTTTTACATACTGGGGAGAAAGGCTGAGAAATTCCCTTCAGCGGAGCACTGAGGTGGTTTCTGCAAGCTCTCGCTATACTAAGTCTCCCATTTTTCTAAAGAGCATCTAGTTATTAGTCATCCTTGACATATTCTCCCCAGTATTGGCCTGCTGAACTGTTAGCTTCTTGGAGGGAGAAGGAGGGAAAGGGGGTGTATTTTCTGAAAGTCTGTTTACATAATCTTAGAAAAGCAAAGAAGCAAAGAAACTATTTGCCTGCTCTCCAGCTGACCTTGAAGTCTGTAGGGCAAACTACAAAAGTTATGTAACAATTAAAACAGACAAGAGGAGAGGAGGCAAATTCTCTAGAATCCCCAAATATAGAAATGCTATATATGATTAAGCCACCATTGTTTTCAATATGCCTAGTGCATTTTGTGAGACTAATCTTGGTTTAATTACTGTGGTTAAAAAAAATCTTTGTCATTAATTTATAAAACAATACAATACTATACAAAATAAAATATACATACATAAAAATATAATATACAAATACAATATAATATAAAATAATTTTACAACACAGTTGTTGGAAACTGAATGGCAATAAAATTAATTTCCTAAATTTTAGCTTTCGCAAATTAGGTAAAAGTCTGAGTTTCATATTCAGTTTAAGAAAATAATACTGTCTTCCAATCACATTTGATTTTTTTATGTGTAATTGTAATCTATTATGAAAATAATCAGTAATGAAAAATAGACAGTAGGATATTAAAATCTTCATAATTTTGAAGCATCTTGAAGTTATTTGAGTATTATACTGAGATGATTTGATAAAAATGCTGATCCGGCACAGGATATAAATGGTGATCTGAAGAGACTGTCACTGCATTGTAGCAATTAAGGAGAGAGCAGAACCAGCTCCCATACATTCTATCCAAAAATTAACTATTAAAAAGAAAAAGTCAAATGCTTTTGCCTTTTTAGAATTCCAAAATGCTATTCTCCACACTAATCCAAGCTAAGCAGGCTGAGGCAGATACTAGTTAACTTTCACAGAAGTGGTCTAAGACAACAGTGGTTTCTTTCACAGTAGCCTGTACACATTCCTCCTCCCTTCCTAAAAGGCAATTCGGAAAAGCAAATCAACAGATCACTGGGTTTTATCATTAATTTAGACCTCATATGGGAATAACTGCACTGGGCGCAGACTCTTTAATAGGGAGAATGAGATGAGCTCAGGATTGACAAAATGAGCCAAATAAGTTAAAAGATTAAAGAGTGGCTGTTGGCATAAGATAAAAAAGCAGGTAGTTGATGAATAGGAGGACACTTCTCTGAATATAAAATGTTCCATGAATTACCTAGGACGTTTGAAATACTGAATTTTAAAGCAGAAAAAGAAATAAGTAAAGCTAGGTGGCGACATGCTACAGCTGTAAAACATTATTTTCTAACTTACAACTTCAGAGTGATTCACCTGTCAGGCATCCCATCTCCAGTGACATGACCTTGACCTGTCAGTGTGGATGCATTAAAATGCTCTGTCTGGCCTCTAACACTAATAATGATCACAGGGTACAGCATAAAGTATTCTTCAGAATGCTCTAAAGAACAAGGGTAAAAGAGAAAGAATGACACAAAATGCTTCACATCACAGTTATAGCCCTGAACCTTTTGTCTGACAAAGGTCAGAGAGGGTAAAGAAGACAGATATTCAAGAAATAAAGGTATTTCTTGTTTTCTTCCAAGAGCATAAAGGGATTTACTATAAAAAAGAAACATTGTTGGCATAAAGAACACACACTAAGCACTCCACCTACTTTCTTAATGCTCCTAGAGGAGTGAAACTAGAAAGTGCAAAATTGCAATGACTGTGGTCAAAAGCAGAATGGAAGAAGTTTAGTTAGAAGTTTAGATTATTGTAAGCAAAATTAGGACATTCTGCATTCAATTTTGGCTGCATAGATTTTGGCACATAGGATCCATATGATGTCTATGACATGAATTCTTCTTTGACACAAAAAGAGATGGGAGAAAAAAAATTAAAAACCCATCAACTTACAACTCTCTTACAGGAAGAGGAATACCACTGCTAGTAAAAAAAGGAAAGTAGGAATGCTTTATAAAGCACTTCCATTATGAAAGCATATTTCAGAGCAATTACAACAGGTAGAATAATTAGCCTGGCATTTTGTGGATTGATAGCTTTGCACATATTTTGCCCAAGACTGTCCTACCTTCTTAGTCCCACTTCAGCATACGATACAGACTGATTTCTTAATTGATCCAACTTTCTGTCTATAGGAATCCCACAGAGAAAGGAATCACATGGTGTGGAAAAAACCCATAGCATATGTCCTGCGAGCCGGTTAGCAGATAGAGCCACTGTTGAAGGCACAGCTTGTTGTCACCCTGTGCAGAGTGCACAGGCTTGCAGACCAGATTCAGCACTCTGCTGTCAATGTCCAACATACCCGTGTTCCTGTCAGCAACTATTAGTGTAGGCTAATTGGGTGAGCCTCAGCCAGGGGCCCTTTAGAATTAAGAAACAGTTTTCAGCATAACACTCTCAGGAGCGATGAATATTTAACCCACTTTGGGAATATCTTGCAATTTTTCTGATCTGTTAATGGAAAAACAGGAGAGAAACCACAGGAAGTTCAAATGTGTATTTTTATGTTTTCCAAACAAAAAGTTTGAATTTTAAACTCAGTTCTATCAGATGTACTACAAAACAATCTTCCCCTCAAAAAGAAAAGAAAAGAAGGTCCTTCTCACCTTTGTCTCCCTCTCTAATATTATTATGTACTGTTATTCAGTAGTATTTCTCATCCCTTCAAAATATCATTGTATTTGCTTTCCTTACAGGAATATTCAGTTTGGAGGTTCCAAAGGGTCTCTTTTTCCCAGGTGGCAGAACAGGTCACTAAGGAGCACTTTTTAGTAAGGTCATCCACAGTGGGATCTATCAAGAAATCTGGAGGAAGGCAGTTAACAAAATAAACAGCATCTCAGAGCAGCCAACTGCTTCTTTAGCCAACATAATAACTTATTTATCAACATAAGTTATTCCAGGCTGAAGAAGCCTGTCTGTGTCTCAACTTCAGACAGTACTCAGCTTTTGGATCCTAGGAGGAGGATCATCACATCACAGATTATGCTTTCCTGATCCCATTCTTTCTAACAGTGGCAGAAAAAAAGTTCTGGAAATTGGTCAGGTTTGTAGGCAGAGCAAGGCTGCTCTCTCTTCTTCCTCCAGCTTTCACCTTCTCCTGGCACTCAAAACTAAATGACATCCTACATCCATCTGAATTCACTGATCTTTCCCACAGTCTTTTCTTCAGAAACCCTTAGAAAACCCATTTGTCCTTCTAGAGCTTAGCTCTTCCAGCATCCCTTCACAAGGCTCCACTTACTGTGTCTGCTGCTGAGTATTCTTGTGCTTTCCATGTTTAAGTGGAAGCAAGAAAAATTGAAAACATACATCTGCAGCAACTACTTGCTAAAGCAAGAAGTATCTACATTACAGCATTGCTTTATATTTCACAATCAGAGTAATCAGAGTATATGAAAAGGATGGGGCTCCTGCTGATATGGAATAGCAACTGCTTTCTCTAAAATCAAGCTGTAAGTGGTTCCCTTTACTTTCAAGGAGCTGGAAGATAGTGCACTCACTTTATTATAATAACCTATTGTATCAACCAATATTGAAACTGATTTCTCCCACCTTCTAGAGGAACACAATACCTCAACCTCTAAGATCAGGAAAATGTTCAAAACAAACTTGTTTGTTTGTTTGTTTGTTTGGGGTTTTTTTGCATGAGTTTTGTGAAAAACACGCAAATTTATAAGGCTAGGAAGAAAATGCACGTGGACGAAAGTAAATACATATTTTAGCCCAGCAGAAGCTCAGCTGGAAGGCACAGCTCTATTCCCGCTCTGAAGACTGTAATGTCATTTCGTGAAGACTGTTTCATATAAAGTGCAGAAATGACTTTCAGAGCAGGTACTGGAATTTGGATTTCTCCCACCAAGTCTGAATTACTGAAACCCCATGTTACATTGTTATACTTCCTTCTCTGCTTTGTGAATCTTACCTTTTTTTTTCTATTGACAAATGTTCAGTAGTATTTTGCCTAAGTCCTCCCATCCACCGCACAGGGTGGCCTTGTATCTGTCTCAAATTCCTGTCTCAGTCTTTGTGCCTGAAAAATCAGGTACTGCACTGCCTAAATGCAGGATCCTAAATTGTTTTCTGGATCTAACCTCAAGGGAATGTCCTTAGATCATAAGCATACTCACAGCAAATATGAAACTGAAGGTGTGAGTTTTAGATGAGCTCCTAAACACTTCACATTGTTCATTGTCGACTTGCTAATAAAGAAGGGGTTTTACAAATTTGAAGAGGAAATAGGAACTAAAAAAGATTTGCCTCTTAGAACATGCTTTGTTCTCCAAAATTGCATTGAACCCTCAGATGCACTAAAATAGTATTGTGTACTACAACATCATTCCTTGCTGAGAATTTCAGCACAGGGGATGTTCTTCAGTGCAATGCTGCCCATTGATATATCTGAGCAGTCATGTCCTGTTCGTAACCTATTCCAGTGCTTCCACAATAGATGACTTCAATCCCAAGTGTGCATTCACTTTCACCACTGTGGTATGGCACAAAGAAGAAAATCACAACCTGCAGCTACGCTGACAAACAATAGGACAGACACTAACTAAGCACAGGAGGAGAAGAATAAATGAATAGTAAATTGTCTTGAGACTGTGATAATTTCTGTTTATTTTATTAACTTCAATTAGAAGGCAAATATCGGAATGACCATTTGTGAAAAGAGAATGAAGAGATAAAATACAAAACTCATCCTTTCAAATTAAGTGCTACATAGTACCTTGGAAAGCTAAACAATATTTCCAAGAAATATAAAATTGCACATAAAATAACTGGTACTCTCAGACAGTTATTAAAACAGGATTTTCCTAATTATATGAATATACACACATTTACGTGTCAATTCTTATAACGGCCTTTTCAGAGGTACCAATACTTTGCAGAACATGAATTTCCAACAAATAACCAACTGCACAGCAACATTTCAGGCTCCAAATATTTTCTCAAAAAAAAGAACCTCACTCTTTTTCAAAATGCAGTTTCATATTATCATTCAGGTAATGTAAAGTTTTCCAGTCTTCATATTTCATTTGGGTATAGTATCAGCTGTTACTATCATTCATTGTTTTCTTCATCCATGTGTAAGACCAGGTGAAATATTATGTGTTGAAAAAAAAATATCTAAGAGAAAAGTCATTAGGTGTAACTTAAATATATATATATTTACACCATGGCTAAATTACTTGGAGATAAATATGCTTAATTCACAACTCAAAATAAATATGAACCGAAGATGTGAATGTTAGACCAGCTGTTTTACTGTGCTCAGATGTGAAGCAACCAGGAACCACAAGGAAATAGTTTGAATCTTTGATTACATTTACAAAGACAGTTTTCAAAATAAAAGGATATATTATCAAGTGAAGGAACAGCATAGAAGAGGTATTTATTTCAGCAAACTTGGCTGCACCAAGAATTAATCCTCAAAAATGGATGAATATCCTGATTCCTGCAATCCCTTTAAACCTTCCCATTTGTGAGTTGAATACTAGCTTTTTTCTCCAGTCTCTCTTATCAGTGCAAAACCCTAGGAAATTCCAGAAGAACTTCATCAACAAAGTATTGGATGAACACTGTGAAGATTAAAAGTTAATGAGAACTAGTAAATGAAAATTGCTATAGGGTAGACTAGCCTGAAATTTCCCCGTTATTCAGATGATCTGGCGAAATTTGGTCCATTGCTCTTGTGCATATTGAAAGCTCTGGACCAAAATGCAGCTAGACACAGCTTTAGTTATTTCTGTTGTGCTTGAAGAAAATTAGACGTTTTAAAATGCTGATGAGGCCCTAGATGATAAGAGACTGCTAAAATTAGGAACTCAACACATTCTATAAAGATATTCTGAAACTTCTTATGTAAAACTTTATTTCTTAAGTAACAGCATCCTTAAAATGCAACAAATCACAAACATCATCTACTCTGAATCAATGGCTGTATTTTTTCATTATTGTTATTTTTACTTAAAATATTCAATTAGAGTTCAATAGAAAGAGAAACTGTATCCTATAGGATTTTTTAAATACTTTTTTTCCAGTTCTGAAGAGAATGGATGAAAAAGCAGAATTAGAAAACTTTTCACTGAAAAGTAGAAACTCTCAGTTCAAAATGTAAAAAAAATATCAGCTTGATGTTTTTTGATATAAACAAAAAAGATTAAATATTCCTAGTCTGAATATTTAGCACTGGCTTATCTGAGGTGTTTATTCTCAGGTGACTAAAAAGGAAAATTTAAAATTCTTGCTGCACTATCTCTTGGGTCCCTTTACTTTCTTTGTGCCCTATGGATTTGTAAGATCCAAGAGGGATTGCATCTTATTCTATTGGCATGTATATTAATGTTGAACAGTGGATGCCAGTGAAATGCAATTTCCACCATGTAGTGCTGTCATTGTATATTAGGGAGTAATTCCAAGATCAAATAATTTCTCTGTGACATAGAGGATCAAGAACCTATTCTGAGTATTACAATTACCAAACAACTAGGTCTTGTTGTCTGGATACTTTGATATGTCTAACTAGATTCTACTATAAAGTTCAACATGGATCTGCATATTTTCCTAAAAAATGTTGGTGGGCAGATTTTTGGGACAGAAAAGTCTACATATTTTTACAAAATAGACAGTCAAGAAAAATCTGATTTGGTTTTTTGTGCATATGGCCTCAACATTAATATCGCATAGAAGACAATTTCCATTACAAGCATGCATACTCTTGAATAGTAGTCTTCATTCTTTAGCACTCATTGCAGATTTTATTAGGATTTCAGGAAAAAAAAAAGAATTAAATACTGCATCATTCAAATAAAAAGAATCTGAATTACATTATTTTGTTTTTGCTGAAAACAAAATTTGGCCAAGACAAGAAGGCAGAGTATGACATTAATGATATTCATGTGAGTAGAATCAATGCATCATGTTGTCATAAAACTGGCATTTTCATTTCTCACTCCCACAGACATAAAATAGCAGCATCCAATATGCTGTCAAGGTACTGCATACCAGTGGTAAAATGCATTCAAACTTTCAGATGTGTAAAACAGATGACTGTTTCAGAGTGTCTTAGGAATGCCTAAAAGTAGACAGAAACATTTAAACTACATTAGAAAAATTATGCTTGAAGAAAATACACAGATCACAGAATCACAGAATCTAGTAGGTTGAATCTAGTAGGTTGGAAAAGACCTTTGAGATCATCAAGTCCAACCTATGACTGAACATAACTTTGTCAACCAGACCATGGCACTAAGTGCTACATGCAATATTTTTTTAAAAACCTCCATGTACAGTGACTCCGCTACCTCCCTCAGCAGCCCATTCCAATGCCCAATCACCCTTTCTGTAAAGAACTTCTTCCTAACGTCTGGACTAAACCTTTTCTGGCACAGCTTAAGACTGTGTTCTCTTGTCCTGTCACTTGTTGGCTGGGAAAAGAGACCAAATCTCAGCTGGCCACAGTCTCATTTCAGGCAGTTGTAGAGAGTGATAAGGTCTCCTCTGAGCCTCCTTTTCTCCAGGCTAAACACCCCCAGCTCCCTCAGCTGCTCCTCATAGGACTTGTGCTCCAGACCCTTCATCGGCTCTGTGGCCCTTCTGTGGACACCCTCCAGCATCTCAACATCCTTCCTAAATTGAGGGGCCCCAAACTGGACACAACACTCAAGGTGTGACCTCACCATTGCCAGGTACTGGGGAAGAATGACTCCCCTGGTCCTGCCGACCACACTATTGCTGATACAGGCCAGGATGCCATTGGCCTTCTTGGCCGCTGGGCACACTGCTGGCTCATGTTCAGTCTGCCATCAATCAGTACCCCCAGGTTCCTTTCTGCCTGGCCCCTGTACAGCCACTCTGTCCCCAGCCTGTAGTGCTGCAGCGGGGTGGTGTGGCCAAAGTGCAGGACCCAGCACCTGGCCTTGTCAAACCTCATATTTTTGGACTTGGCCCATCTACTCATGTCCCTCCCAGAGCCCTCCTACCCTCCAGCAGATTGACATTCCCCCCAGTGTGGTGTCATCTGCAAATTTGCTAATGGTGAACTCAATCTCCTCATCCAGAACATCAATAAAGATACTAAACAGGACTGGGCCCAACATGGATCCCTGAGGGACACCACTGGTGACTAGCTGCCAGCTGGATGCAGCTCAATTCACCACCACTCCCTGGGCCTGGCCATCCAGCCAGTTCTTAACCCAGCAAAGAGGGCACCTGTCCAAGTCATTGGCTGACAGTTTTTCCACGAGAAGGCCATGAGACACTGTATCAAAGGCTTTGCTGAAGTCTGGGTAGACAACACCCACAGCCTTCCTGTCATCTACCAGGCAGGTCACCTGGTCACAAAAGGAGATCAGGTTGGTCAAGCAGAACCTGCCCTTCCTAAACCTGTGCTGGCTGGGTCTGATACCCCATCCATCCTGTAGGTGCTATGTAATTGCACTCAGGATGATCTGTTCCATAATCTTGCAAAGCACCGAGGTCAGGCTGACAGGCCTGTATTTTCCCAGATCCTCCTTCTGGCCCTTCTTGTGGATGGGCTTCACATTGGCCACCTTCCAGTGACCTGGGACCTCCCTGGTTAGCCAAGACTGGTGATAAACGATGGAGCGACTTGGCGAGCTCTTCTGCCAGTTTCCTCATTACACTAGGATGGATGTTGTCTGGTCCCATAGACTTGTGAGCGTCTAAGTGGCTCAGCAGATCACTAACTGCTTCTTCCTGGACTACAGGGAGTCCATCCTGCTCCCTGTTGCTGTCCACCAGATCAGGAGGCCAGTTGTCCTGAGGAGAGTCTCCAGTTGGAGACTGAGGCAAAGAAGGTGTTAAGTACCTCTACCTTTCCCTCATCTTTGGTGACTATATCCCCCCCATGTCCAATAAGGAATGGAGGTTTTCCTTGCCTCTCCTATTGCTATTAATGTATTTATAAACACGTTTTTATTATTTTTTATAAAGTGGCCAGAATAAGTTCTAATTAAAGTTTCACCTCCCTAATTTTCTTTCAGCATGATGTAACGACATCCTTAAACACTTCCTGAGTTGCCTGCCTCTTTTTCCAAAGTTGATATGCCTTCTTTTTTTCCCTGAGTTCCCAAAAAAGCTCCCTGCCAAGCCAGGCTGGTTGTTTTCCCCACCAGCTCATCTTTTGGCACACAGGGACAGCCTGCTCCTGTGTCTTCAAGATTTCATTCTTGAGGTATGCCCAGCCTTCCTGGACCCCATTGTTTTTAAGGGCTGTTTCCCAAGGTACTGTCTGAATCAGCATCTTGCATAGGTCAAAGTCTGCCCTCCAGAAGTCCAGTATAGATTTTTTTTTCAGGCCCCTCCTTTTTTCACTGAGTATTGAGAACTCCATCATTTGGTGGTCACTGTACCCCAGACGGCCTCTGACCACCACGTCTCCCACCAGGCCTTCTCTGCTTGTATATAGAAAAGGTCTAGCAGAGTCTTATCCTGGTTGGCTCCCTCATCAGCTGTGACAAGAAGCTGCCCTCCTTACACTCTGAGAACCTCCTAGACTGCGTCTTCTCCACTGTGTTGAGTTCCCAGAAGATATCTGGCAAGTTAAAGTCTCCTGCAAGGGGAAGGGCTGGCGATTTTGAAACATCCTCCAGCTGCTTGTAGAATAATTCATGCACCTCTTCATCCTGGTTGAGTGGTCTATAAACGATTCCCACCAGGATGTTGGCTTGGTTGACGTTTCTCTTGATTCTTACCCACAGGCAGTCAACCTTATTGTCATTGACCTCAATTTCCATTGAGTCAAGGGCCTCCCTAATACACAGAGCCACCCCTCCTCCTCTTCTGCCTCTCTCTCATCTGACTCTAGCTGGCCTGGTGCCATAAAATTTGCCCCATGATCAAAAAAACCGAAATTACACTGATGGCCACAGTCCTTAAGCCACTTATTGGTAACATGGGTTTTCCTGTTCCTTTCATTATCCATACCTGATACTGAAAGAAATGAGCAGAACACGACCTGCACCCATCAACCAATTGACCCAGAGCCTCGAAGCCTCTTTTAATTAACCTGGTTTCTTTCTTATCAGCCTCATCACTGCCAACCTGGACAACCAGCAGTGGTTAATAATCAGGGGGCTGAATTAGTTCAGGGAGTGTCCTGGTGAAATCCTGCACCCAGGCCCCAGGGAGGCAACAGACTTCCCTGTGGGATGGGTCCAGTTGACATACAGGAGCCTCCATTCCCCTCAGAACAGAGTCACCTACTACAGCTACCCTTCTTTTCTTCTTAAAACATATTGGATATATTGTATATCGGTAAACAATAAGTAGGAAAGAATCTGATTTTGCACTTGCTTTCTTCAGGCTAAACTTGAAATGCAAATGTAGGAAACCAATATTCCTTATACAGCTGCTACAAAAAAGTTTACTTATTTTGTTCTCTCTACTCATTCTCTCAAATATTGAACTATTAGGTGGAAATCTTGATCTTTAGGAACCACTATACTGCAGAAATCAGAAACCTAACTAGCAAGTTGAAATAGGTCATAATAATTTTTCATTTATTAGCAATACCTTTCTGATTTTTTGACTGAAGCAGAAAAAATAGTGTTGAGAAACTGAGTCCAACTAAAAATGCAGAAAGGGGAAAACCATAGAAAAATAGCTAGTTCGATTTTACTTTTTAGCTGTTCAGTTTTTACTTTGGACAGGAAATAGTGATTCACATCCATTGACATAATGAGCTCACAAAAAAATAAGAAAATAGGCAATAAAGTATCTAAAGATGCCAAAAATTATAAATGTCAATCAACATCAAAAACTTTATCTTGTATTGATTTTTTATGTAGATGAAAATCCACTTATTAAAACTAAGCCATGTAGTTTCTCTTTGTCTTCGACCTCAGTCAACAGATTCAGAACATACTAATGTAATTTATGGCATAAAATGTGGCCAACTCCACAGTTTGTGTGATGCTACAATTACATCATCCGTAACTATATCCTTCTGTTAGGACAAGTTCAAATTCCTTGTTCTTGACACTCAGTGACCCAAATTACTCAGCCTTAACCTATAATTTTGGCCTTGTCTTCTATGGGCTAGGGACGTGAATTCAAAAGTGTTTTAATTTTCTTCTACCATTCTATTTTCATGCTCTCTTTCTAGCTGTCTCAGATTCATGGAATGGCCTCTGAATTCCGACTTACAGACCTTGTTCTTTCATCTTTCAAACTACTTCTAAAACCTTTCTCCCAAAATCTTCCATTAAAGGAGCTAATGCACTCAGCAATCAGAAACGTGGACACGTCTGACAGTTAATTGCATAATACTTTATAAAAGTTATAGTCACATTTCTATCTTTTTTTGTTCTTGTTTATTTTTTCCTCTTTTTGTGTCACATCTGAGTTTAAATTGTAACCTCTTCATGGGGGGACATTTTCACTAGCTGCTTCATCACTATTTTTCTCAAAAGAAAAATAATTTACATTTTGTATGACAATCCAATATTTAGTCATTCAAAAGTAAGGAATAAATTAAGGAGGGTGACAAGATGTTAGAAGCTGGAAAGAGAGCACTTTTCTTACAATGGAGATCTGAACATCTCAATCCTTAGATAACATAATGGGGTGAAACTCTGAAACTCCCCTGAAAACAGTACTTATTCATAAAATGTATGCTTTCTGCTAATAAAACCCACCAATAATTCCCTTTCATTAAAAACCCTAAAAACTAAAACTGTGGCATTATGTGGTAAAAAGCATGCTACACGGTACCACCACCTGAACCAGGTATCTGATTCAAGATGAATGTCTGAGATCCATACACAATAAGCATTAAAAAAAAAAGAAACTATTTACCCCACCCTAAAATAGATGCCAGAGAAAGGCAAGATGAATCAAAGTTTGAAGGATGACTGTATTTTGAATATTTAATATGCGATTTTCTTTTTTATTAAAATTGGCTGGGAGAGCCTGTTTGATACTACAGGAACCAAGCAGAGAATTGTGCCTGTTTCAGGGTCAATGTCTAAATGGTTTACATCAAACGAAAAATATCAAAACCCAACTAACAGGCAATATTCATATTCTCATATGTATTTATGTCAGTTATCTTAAATCCTTGCCTATTTACAGAAGTATGTGATTTTTTTTCAAATAAAAAGGTTAAGGGACTTTTTCCAACTATAAAAATGAAGTGCTAAGGTACTTACATATCTTAAAGTGATGGGGAGCAGAATGTAGCCCCCATAAACCCGGAGGGAATGGTCAGTGACCTGTTATACCACTTAGACACAAAAAGTCCACGGAGCTGGGTCGAATCCATCCAAGGGTACTGAAGGAAGTGGTGGAAGTGTTCAACACGTCACTTTCCATCATTTCTTGGCAGTCCTGACTAGTAGAAGTCCCAGGTGACTGGAAGTTAGCAAAGGGACACCTATTCACGAGAAAAGCCAGAAAGAACATCCAGAGAACTACAAGCCTGTCAGTCTGACCTCGAGGCTGGGCAAGATCAGGAAGATCATCTGGAGTTCCATCACACAGCACGTGCAGGACAACCAAGGGATCGGGCTCAGGATTGACTGAGGCCAATTGTGCGAGGTCACAACAACTCCATGTGCAGAGCTACAGGCTCGGGGAGGAGCGGCTGGAAAGCTGCCTGGTGGAAAAGGACCTGGAGGTGCTGTCAACAGCCAGCTGACTTACTGAGCCAGTGTGTGCCCACAAAGACATTGAGGGGCTGGAGCGAGTCCAGAGAAGGGCAGTGGAGCTGGTGAAGGGTCTGGAGCACAGGTCCTGCAAGGAGTCGCTGAGGGACCTGGGGATGTTTAGCCTGGAGACAAGGAGGTTCAGGGGAGACCTCATTGCTCTCTCCAACCTCCTAAAAGGAGGGGTTTGGTCTCTTATATCAAGAAACAAGTGACTGGTCAAGAGGAAATGGCCTGAAGTTTTGCTACGAGAGGTTTAGATTGAATATATGGACAAACTTCATCATGGAAAGGGTGATTAAGCACTGGAACAGACTCCCCAGGTAAGTGGCAAAGCCACCATCCCTGGAGGTATTTAAAATATGTGTAGATGTGGCAGTTAGGGANCAAGCCTGTCAGTCTGACCTCGAGGCTGGGCAAGATCAGGAAGATCATCTGGAGTTCCATCACACAGCACGTGCAGGACAACCAAGGGATCGGGCTCAGGATTGACTGAGGCCAATTGTGCGAGGTCACAACAACTCCATGTGCAGAGCTACAGGCTCGGGGAGGAGCGGCTGGAAAGCTGCCTGGTGGAAAAGGACCTGGAGGTGCTGTCAACAGCCAGCTGACTTACTGAGCCAGTGTGTGCCCACAAAGACATTGAGGGGCTGGAGCGAGTCCAGAGAAGGGCAGTGGAGCTGGTGAAGGGTCTGGAGCACAGGTCCTGCAAGGAGTGGCTGAGGGACCTGGGGATGTTTAGCCTGGAAACAAGGAGGTTCAGGGGAGACCTCATTGCTCTCTCCAACCTCCTAAAAGGAGGGGTTTGGTCTCTTATATCAAGAAACAAGTGACTGGTCAAGAGGAAATGGCCTGAAGTTTTGCTACGAGAGGTTTAGATTGAATATATGGACAAACTTCATCATGGAAAGGGTGATTAAGCACTGGAACAGACTCCCCAGGTAAGTGGCAAAGCCACCATCCCTGGAGGTATTTAAAATATGTGTAGATGTGGCAGTTAGGGACATGGTTTAGTGGTGAACTTGACTGTGCTGAGTTAATAGTTGAATTTGGTGATCACTGAGGTCTTTTCCTATCTAAATGGTTCTATGATTTTATGATTCTTTTTTTAATCAACAATTCTGAATATTTAGCTTTTAAATAACTTTCATGTAAGACAAAAGCAGAAGAACTGACTGAAATACTTTGAATTTTAGAAAAAGATCTCATTAAGAATACGTCACAACATTATTGTATGGAGTATATGGAGAAATTACTCATCTACACATTTAACATAACAAAATCACAAGGGCTTCCATACAAATTTATTTAAACTATTCCAGGATTTTTTTTTTCCCATGGTCTTTTGGAGGAATTTAGAATGAATTTTGTATTCTCTGGTCTGTTTATTCCATGTGACAAAATAGAATACAATTTTGAAGTTCAGAATTTCTATGTTCCTCCTATCTATAAGAGTAGTAAAACCCACAATTTTCTCCATTTTTGCAACGACATTCAATTTCTAAAAAATAGATCCCTATAATCAATGTAGTATCTAAGGCAGTATGCCATATACAAACGAATAAGTTGATTATTCAACTTATTTATTATTTTGACTTAGTTGTTTGCTTGGCACATTCATAATTGAGGGGCTTTTTTAGAAATACTTTTACAGATAAAAATAAAATTATTTAGGTATTTCCTGAAGTAGATAAGTATTTGATGGTATTCTTAGATGGATAACCATGATAGTTAAATTCTAGATAAATTTGTTTTACAAAAATCCTATTCTATCTTCTACAAATTTAGCATAAGAAATATTTCTCAGACAATAAAAGGAAATTTTGCAGTATTTATTTTCCTCTTTTTTAAATGAATTCAGATGTTCAGTGTTCAGAATTTACTGTTAGTTATCTGTATAGAATACAATCCTGTAACAACCTGTTTTCAAATGTGTCATAAGTTGCAAAATATGCATTTGGTTTGCTCACAATTTTAATGAAAGTAAAAATTATAAAAATTGCCCTCTCCTTGGCAGGAAAATATGGTTTTGTTATTCCTTGGACCCCTGTCTAGTTATTCCGTGATTTAGGAGAGATGAAGCATTATTTATAAACATAGAAGTGATACAGATGTTTTTGGTTACATTTTATATATCTGAATGAGTAAACAAAAATTACAAGCTACACAGTGTTTATGTTTTGTAAAAACCTGTGGCACACGGATTCCATATGTGAACATCTTAATTCTGTTTTTTCAGGAGTATTTCCTCTGAAACTAGTGATAAAACACATGCCAACTGCTGTAGCAGACAACACAGAGAAATGGTCTTGGAAACACAGACAATTAATTTGTGGCTGGCTTTGCTTCAATGAAGAAGAGATGAAAACAAATCTATAGCTTTTATGATTTGAAATGGAAAGTCCTCCTGACTGGAATTTATACTAGGAGAAACGCTAGGTATTCACCAGAGACAGCAGTGATCAAGGAGTACATCCCACACCTTCTGCAGGAAGCAACCCTAGGAGATGCCATCATGAGGACAGAGACTTGGATGAGAAACTCTTGGGTTCCACAAGGGAAATTTGTTTGGCTAGGAATATTGAATAATTTTAAAACTTTAAACCCAAGCATGATCAGTATGCTTTGCCCTAAATATATTGCAGATGTAGAATTCCTCTATTTCTTCTGAAAGTTAAAATGGCAAAATAAAGATGTATGTACCAGACTCTTACATAAGTACCACCAAAACATACCCATTTAAGCTTCTGCTAAGTATGCTATTATTGCTGTAAATACCAGGATAGCTCTATTTAACTCATGGTAAATTCTACCACCTAAGTTGCCTTCTGAATTTCTTTAATTTTTTGTTAAATTCAAAAGTAGGAAAAAGTTGAACTCCAACAGGATATTCTTGTCCTTGTAGTTTATTTGTTCCCACTGCTATGATTCACCTTGAAACCTGCTAGTAAATGTATAACATCATGTTCCATGACCTGACTGCCCTCTTCATTTTGGCTCTTGTGTGTTCCAGTGGAGTGATTTTAATTTATTTTATTACAATTAAGGTCATCTGCATTCTGGTTTAAAACAGTTTGTTATGTCAAGATTCTGCTCATATTGACCTTGACTTATTTGCCCTATTTATTTCTTTGGACTGTCTGTGTTCTTGGAACAAAAACTATAAAAGTATCTGTGATAGTAGCTTCTGTTCGCTTGTTTGGCGAGTGCTACTCACAGCTTCCTTCCTTCCTTCCTTTTCCTCCCTACCTTCCTTCCTTTTCCTCCCTTCCCTCCTTCCCTATCTCTTTCTTCTTCCTTTTGTCTCTCCTTCCCTAAACCTGTGGACTCTTCAACCATACAAAAAGAATGACAGAAAATCAGCAGTTGCCCTACATTTCTCAAGTTCATTTAGTGCCACCTAAAAACTGGGATGATTTAAGACTGCAAAAAATTATGAAATCCACAGACTGAATTACAAAACTTGCCTTTACAAGGTACCTACCAAGAATAAACCCAGTTGATAACTATTATGTTACCAATATGCCAATTGTAGTAAGATATATGCAGTCACTTTAAAAACTCATTTCACTTCTTATATTGTTTTCAATTTTTTTTCTATTTCCAACTAAAGCAGTTTGCCCTGCCTATATGAAGCAAAGCATTACAAAAAAAGGCTTGTCTTCTCCTTATCTTTTCTATTCTCTATTATTTTCAGTTCTCTTGAATGTCCATTCTAAAATTTCTGAGTATGACAGACGCCTCAGTCCCTACAGCAGAATTTTACATTGTTTAGGTAACTGTCTGAAGTCAGTGGCAGCAAATCCAAATCATGCTTCGTTTCCAAAATGTTTTCTCATTCCCACCATTGCTTCTTTCTGCCAGCTTGTATCCTTCAGGACACTGATCACTGTTTTAGCAAAGTGCTATAATTTTGTACATTGTACTTTTGGAAATCATGTTAATCAGCACTTGGCCCAAGAATAACTGAGTCAGATGGGAAGAAGAAAGAAAATAATTGAAAACTGCATTCTGGGTATCTATTTATGTGATACTTAAAAAATTCAGATGGGTTATATACCCCTATTTTTTCTCAAGTTCGTAGGAATTATCAGTCATATTACTTTGCAGTAAATGAAATTACATTAGCAAAAAATGTAACTGGGTCCTTAAGGAAAACATTGTTCTTCCTTTCTGTATACATAACACTAATCATGATTTTCAGTTTTAAAATATGTTTTAGTGCTAATTAGGGAACCATTCTGGAATTTATACTATAAAACTTAATTTTCAGTGCCTCTTCGTGGAAAGAATCAAAATAACCATAAAATTAATTCATATTAATAAAAGAACCAGAAACAAAGAAATAAAAATACTTTAAGGCTAATGAATATTTTAATTTGGACTAGATGGTCATTCCAGGTCACTTCCAACTTGAACTATTGTATCTTAAAATTAATATGGATAATCTAAAGTCAATAGAAACAATACACAGTGTAACAGGGACAAGGTATTTTCTCTAATCCAACTTAAAGAAAACAGATGTTATCAAAGTATCTTTGTTTTAAATAAATTTTTAATATTGTTGTCGTAAAACAGCTTTAAGGTGTCTATATGGTGCTAATCTTATGAAAAACCTGTTGGGGTTATTTTCAGGTCAAAATAATTTCATTATCAAAGCTAAATGCTTGTTTTTGCAATAGTCATCTTCAACCCGTTCTCAACCTTAGGTAGTTTTACATTACTTTAATGCTTCTCCTCACTGGGAGGTCAGCACAAATTCTTGAAAAATCCTACTGCACTCAAGTTTTGGGATCTTAACTTGAAAGGAGTCCTGCAGCACTGTACGTCATGCTTCACAGAGTAACTGACACAGTTTGTCCAATTCGGTGCTCTACAACTTCCTCAGGAGGGTAAGCAGAGAGGCAGACACCCATCCCTTCACTGCTGTGATCTGTGAGAGGACCTGAGGGAATGGCCTGAAGCTGTGTCGGGGAGGTTTAGGTTAGATATTAGTTTCTTCACGCGGAGGGTGGCTGGGCACTGAACAGGCTCCCCAGGGAAGTGGTCACAGCACCAAGCCTGACAGAGCTCAAGAAGCGTTTGGACGATGCTCTCAGGCACATGGGGTCACTCTTGGGGATGGTGCTGTGCAGGGACAGGACTTCGATTCAATGATCCTTGTGGGTGGGTCCCTTCCAACTCAAGAGGTTCTATGATTCTAATTTTCCCTAAGACAGCAGACTCCCTGCCACCCCATTCAAATGTGTGCCCACAGTGCCAAGACTCACTCTCACTCACATGTTGGGAATTCATTTTTTCTATTTCAGCAACTTCAGCTTCAGCCGGTTTATTCAGCTTCTTTTTCTAAGGAGAGGTGTGGGTTGAAAAGGAAATGCCAAACTCAGACTACCCATGAGGGCAAATAGCTCTTCATGTTACCAGCAGTAATCAGACATTTGGTGTGTCTGCAAGGATGGTTTAGTAATGTCTTTGTGACTTTTGTTCAAACTACAGTAAGGGACAGGTGATGTAAAGACCATAAAAATGATAAGATAATTCTTTAAAGTAACATAAAAACCCCAAGATGCAAGGTTTTCACAGAAACTGGATTTTGGGTTGGACAAAATGACAGTTGTTGGAATTGACCTTGTCAAAGAGTCAAAATAGAATTCAGCTTGAAGCTAATCTTAAAAGGTATACAGGAAAGGAATGTTTCTTTGAAAATAGAGAAAAGTCACACTGGAAAATGGGAGAGGGAGAAAGAAAAAGATCTTCACTAAACTTAAGTCTCTTATGAAGGTTAAATGTTCTGGGATTTCCTTGCAGATACAATTTCTTTGAGTTTAATAGTACTTCCACCACAGTAACAAACGACACAGCAATATGTTTCA
This sequence comes from Melanocharis versteri, assembly GCA_013397845.1. Taxonomy (NCBI): domain Eukaryota; kingdom Metazoa; phylum Chordata; class Aves; order Passeriformes; family Melanocharitidae; genus Melanocharis; species Melanocharis versteri. The sequence goes on along the minus strand of VZTG01004869.1, from coordinate 270,178 downwards.
GCTAAAATTATTTGGAAAAGTGAATTCCTAAATTCAACTCTAAGTCAGTGCATAAGTATAAAGATAGAGGTAAATAATAAATATGAGTATGTTCATATATACACATATATATTTATGCATATCTATATGCAGAGTATAAAGCATTTGAAATTTTGTCATAAGCATTGTGTAGTATAGCCACAGAGATAACCAACAAAATTTAATTTCTAACACTCTGCAGTATTTCAGATGAACAGAGTACAAAAAAAATTGGACCAGGAGTTTGTCTTCTCACAGACAGCGTTTGTTACTAAGTACATCTCACAAAATTTGGAAATTTAAAACTAATTTAATTCTGTAATTTAATAATGCAAAAGTGCTATTTTTGAACTGCAAATCTCTTGCCTGTTTTTTCTTACTTTACTGATCAAAATAAAATATCATAGTCCTTTTTTCACTGGAAGACTAAAGGGATTTCTGAATTTCACTCTGTCTAATGCACTGTCAACAGAATTGCTTTCTAAATTACAGTTACACAACAAAATGCTCTGAAGTCAAAGTACTTTTCAAGTGTCAGCAGCAGTATAATTTGAAGTTAATGTAGATGTCCAGACGTAATTCACTGACTAAATTTAACTTAAAAGACCTTTAGGAACTACAATTCACAAGAAGAATTAAATTTGACTCTGATAGCTGGGCTGACATTGCAGGATATTATTTAAAGTAATTTTATATTTTATTTGTTATGGTATCCTTTAGCTACATGAACAGTTCTGAAACAAGATATATACGCTTTTTAAAGTACAGTGATGTTCTAAACATTGAAGCAGTATAGAAGACTACAGTGCTGACAAATATTTATTAATGCCTGACATAAAAATACACCGCAATATGTTTATGTTGGACACATTAATACACATATATGAAAACTAATAATAAATGTGAAAGTTAAGGAAGAGTTATTGGAAACTGGCATTTGTTATATTGGAATAAGTACACCTTTTCTTTATGTCCTTACAAACTGGCTAATTTAAGATAGAAATAGGCTACCAAACTGTCGAAAATGCTATTACATTCTAGGTTTAATGAGAGCAGATTTAATTCCCATCTTCAGTGATGATAGAATAGTTTGGCAATTACCTTCGCGAAACACATTCCTTTGTAAGTGATAATTAGCTTAATGTCAGTAAAACTTAACCTGTTAGGAAATGTTGGAATGACTAATTACTAGATAACACTCTGACAGATAAATATTAAGATTTATTTTCTTTTAATTGAGATTATTGTGTCGCATTTTTCAGTTTGACTTAAAGGAGGTAAGGATGTGTCCTTTTTTTGCAGACTTATTATGTGTTGATTGCTTTATAAAACAAAATAAATCTTTTGGGGATTTATACTCTTCTTCCCTGTATCTTCTATTAAAAATACTGGAATAATTTTTCCAGTTGGGAATTCTGTATGGTATCTCACCTAATGGCTATCTCACTTGAATTTTAACTATGGAATATAAGCCTTTACAGATGTGTAAATACTTACACTTCATATTTCCCGCTATTCAGTGTCACAAGCAAGCACTGAGAGATTTTTCTTTGGCTTCAGTATTGGATTTGTGTGGCCAGGTTTTCATAGCAGGGGGGCAACAGGGGTCTGTGAGAAGCTGCCAGAAGCTTCCTCATGTCCAGCAGAGCCAATGACAGATGGTTCCAGTATGGATGTGCCACTGGTCAAAGTTGAGCCCATCAGGAATGATAGTAGCACCTCTTTGCTAATGTATTCAAGAAAAAAATGTTATTGGTGAGAACATGTGAGAAGAGCAGCTCTGCAGACACCAAGGTCAGTGCAGGAGGGGCAGGAGGTGCTCCAGGTGCCAGAGCTGAGATTCCCCTGCAGCCCGTGGTGCAGCCCATGGTGAGGCAGCTGTGCCCCTGCAGCCCACGGAGAACCACAAGGATGCAGAGATCCACCTGCAGCCCATGGAGGAGACCCGCACTGGAGGAGGTGGATGCTTGAGAGGAGGCTGTGATCTGGTGGGAAGTCTGTGCCGGAGCAGGCTCCTGGCAGGGACCTGCAGACCCATGGAGAGGGGAGTGCACACTGGAGTAGTTTTTCTGGTAGGACTTGTGATCCTGTGGGGGACCCATGCTGGAATAGGCTGTACCTGAAGGACTGCACCCTGTGGCAGAATGACCCACATGTAGCAGTTTGTGGAGAACTGTTGCTCCTGAGATGGATTCACACTGGAGAAGTTCATGGAGAGCTGTCTCCCATGAGAGAAGCCCCATGCTGGAGCAGGGGAAGGACTCCTCTCCCTGAGCAGGAGCAGAAACAACCTGTGATGAGCTGGCCATGACCCCCATTGCCATCTTCCTGTGCCACAGGGGAGGGAAGGTAGAGATGGGATGGAGGGAAGGGTGAGGGAAGGAGTTTTTTAAGTCTTATTTTATTTCTCATTGTCCTGTTCTTATTTTGTTAGTAATAAATTGAATTATTATCTCTAACTCTAGCCTGTTTTGCCCATGACAGTATCTGGTGAGTGATCTCTCCCCCACTCCTTATCTCAGCTCATGAACTGCCTGTTATATTTTCTCTCCCCTGTCCAGCTGTGGAGGGGAGTGATAGGGAGCCTTTGGTGGGTGCCTGGCATCCAGCCAGGGTCAACCCATTACAGCTTCCCTGCATATCTGAAATTAGGAGTCATTGTTTCTTCTCATGATGATAGTCATTTAACCTCAGAAAGTAACAGCCAAAATTGGTTTGTGTTTTAAGCCAAAATGAAGAGATTAGCAAATACTTAGTGTTTGTTTCATATTTTCACAGCAAGATAAAATAGAGAAACTTCAAAAAATAATGATAAAAAAACGCTAAATTCCAGCCAAAATCACAGGGAGAAATACAGAGAAGCTATACAGCTTTCAATAGTTTAGTATTTATTTTGACAAGTGATCAAGCCAAGGGCTATTGGAAGAAAATATGTAAAGAGATTTTCTTAAATAAATAAAATTTTAAAAACTTACAAATATCCTAAATTTCTAAGTAATATCTAAAGACATAATAGAGCAATGTGGGACAAGAGTTCATTGCCATCAAGGCTTGCAATAAAAGCAATATCTTCTATTTTCTTCCATTTCAGCGATCAGTGGAAAAAATTGAAAAAGCTGATAAATAAATTAAACTGGATTTGGACACACTGTCAGGTTTTTTCCCCATAAGGTTTGACTTCTCTTCTGCAAAATAAATAATTCAAAAAAAGTTTCAAAAATATTTGTTGTAATAATATATAAATGCTATTTATAAAGAAAAATCCACTGAACTTTGACTGCATGCATTGTTCAGAGTGCAATACATAGTACATCAGAGATATTATTTATGGAATAGAGCTCTGTGATCTTCTGACTGAACTCCAAGGAAAACAAGCCTGTACACAGCAGGGCTTCTTGTTGCGCTATTAATGAGTTATTGAGAAGGATATAATGCTTCTCCCACAATATAAAAGCTATTTTATTGTCAGTGCTGACAATTAGACAGTAACTACCATAAATAGAAGTATCTTAATTGTCTGGCTTAATAATATATTAAAATATATCTTTAGGTCTCAACATATGCGTATGTATTCAAAGACTCAAGATCTAGGGGCAGACTGCCTTCATCTATCCATGCATACAGGTTTATTTAAAAGGTACTTTCGTCAGGGAAGTCCTGAACAAAAGGCAAAAACATGCACCTTTTTCAGGACAAAACATTTTCAGCCAGGACTGCAGTGTTCATATGGTGTGGGCACATCACCTTGGATCCAGAACATGCATTTTCTCATTAGCTAGTCCATCTTTGTAAGTGAGGTCCTAAATTCAATAACTCTCACTGGCAGGCCAATTTGTTTTTAACAGCTACTCTCTTTGCAAGACACCTTGTACTGCAGTCATGGGGTTTTATTCATTTGAATCATATGGCTAAATATAATTATAGCTGTCAATTACTTTGTACTTTCAAAAACACAAAAAATGTCTTACATTGCATATAAGGCACCATTAGTGGAATTGTTTCCTTCCTAATTGGCAGAGGTTGGAAGTGTTCTCCAGGCTTTTTGGATTTCTTCTGTGCTTGCCCTCCCCCCATACTTTTCTTCAGAAAAAACCCCCATTAATTTTTTCCAATGACATTTATATGTAAATACTTCAAAGAGCTGGCAGTGCCAACCAGAATATGGACTATAATAATCTGACGTAAGGCATTAAACCTCCAGAAAATCTCATTTACTTTTGCAATCTTTGACAAGGTTAACCCTAAATTCTTCACTAATCTGTGGGAGAGCTTCAACAGAAAAGGTGAACCACCTCCTCGTCATGACTAGCCTACAGCTACCTTGGTTAGGACAGTCTGAAATGTGCCCACCGTTAAAGGAGGCAAATACAGAACCCCTGTACCCTCACTCTGGGCTACAGTGAAGAACAGGAATATATGTGGGGATGGGGGAGAGGGTAGTAGGGTTGCCTGGACATTCCTCCTTTCCCTCTACAGTTCAAAGAGATGCATGAGCCCTGAATGAATCTTGGAAAGCGAAAGTCGACCTAACCTTCTGCTAATGAAGCAGTCCTCTTAGAGCTACTGCCTAATTACCTTATATCTCTTAACTTAGACAGAACCTCACTCCAGGGGCCTTTAAAACACAGTCTTTTCCTTTATTCCTCAAGCCTGGAGGTGACAGACCTATTTAGCATTTATTAAACCCTAGAAACGAGGCATGAGCTAGTGCCTGCACTAAGGTGCACGTGTTCTGCCTCCATTTACAAATCTGCTCTCCTGTTCCCAAGCCCACTGAGGCACCTCCCAGCACCCAGTGGGGCATTTTATGAGCAGGCTTGGAGCTTACCCTTGCTCTCAGTACCTCCCTGGCTTGCTTCCCAAACACATAGACAGGAGGCACCTCTCAGTGAATGAACAGGGTGTTTTCAACCTTAGATTTGTCTGCACACTCGATAGTCCTCTCACCAGTGTTTAAGTGCATTATTCAACTTTACTTTCAGAGACATAGTTTATTACTGAATTTTTCTCCTTCCATCTCCTCCTGCAGAATGTCTGAATGCCTATTCTGTTTCAAGCAACAAGGAATCATCAGCTGGTCGGGGCTCGGGAGGGTGGTTGGGTGGGTTGGTTTGGTTTGGGTTTTCTCTTTTTTCCTCCAGTTTTTCATGTCTGATAGCAGGTTTGGGATGTATCTATGTTTGCAACATTGTGTTGGCTTTCACCAGAACTGTGTCACCAAGCACATATAACTTCAATGATTATTAAATGTTTCCATCACAGTCTTAGGAAACAAACATTCCTTGGAGAATATGTTACAAAAAACTGACCTCCAGATTTCTTCCATAAACCTGTGATTCAATAATAATGATTTTATACCTCACCTCTGCAGTGATAATTTTATTTACTTGATATTTTTAAAATATACTTCCTAGAAACTCACCTGGTAGTGATTGCAAAATTGCATTTAAAATTATAAACAGATGGTTTTCCCAACTTGCTGGCTGTCAAATTCATATGTCATCAGCTTCTCAGAGGTGGTCAACATAAAACAGAAATATTCAGCAGCCTTTAAATACCACTGGCTCCACAAACTAGATTAAGCATATGAAGACAGCTTTCAGCAGCGAAGTATTTGCAAATATATTCGATCTCTCCAGAGTAATAGCCTCTACTATTGGCAGTGAATTTAAATTAGATTCACAAGATTTTAAGGGAGTCAAAATGCTACAGGAAAACATCTTGCCTAAAGAAGAAGGATCTTGCTGTAAAAGATAATATTAGATTTTTAAATTATTTTTCTTTGTAAAATATTCCTGTAGAATGAGAGACTTCACACAGCAGTTCATGCACCTCATGACTACTCCCTCAATTTTACAAAAGAATTTCAATAATGTACTGCAAGTGAATATAAAGTCCCATAACTACTACAGATTTTTATTCACTTAAAATAAAACACCTGTACTAGGAAATTTAGAAGTTAAATATTGCAAAATGACAGTTTTCTACAATTATTAAAAATACTGAATTATGTTGCCAGACTCCATCTGGATCCTAATTTAAGAATGCATACATCGCAGACACTCTAGCTGAAAAAAACACATCATTATGCCTATGAATTACAGGTATATGAAAAATCCAGAGTAAATGTAATTTGGAACAGCTCTGTGGCTGAGGTGAGGGATGGCCTTGCTTCTTAGAAGCAAAAAAGTCCTCTCACTTTTTGAGCTAGGTCAGAGAACACAACCGAAATCCATTCATCTTTTTTTTGAGAAATGCAATAGAGGTATTTTCTTCAAGGTGTATGACCTCTATAATGTGGCTAGCAACCCTGTACCATAGCAAAATGTATTTTAAGAAGTAATTTTAAAATAAAATGTAGTAGAAGGTGTCTCTACCCATGGCAGGGAGGTTGGAACTAGGTGACCTTTAAGGTCCCTTTAAACCCAAACCATTTAATGATTCTATGATTCTGTGATGATCATAAACTTCTGATCCAGTGTCCCATATGTAGGAGTATCAGGCAACCTGAAAAAAATATGAACCTCTAATCTCTCTAAGTGATGTGAAGATCAAAAAGATTTCAAATTAATCATTCTTGGATGAAAGATGAACTTTCATCAAGAACTACTTCAGGAATGTTTTTCAAACTAGTCACATGTTCCAGTTAGCAAATCAGTACATAGAATATTAAAGTTCATAGAAAGAGAAAAAATAATAATATCTGCCTAAAAGATAATGAGGAAGGGTCTATAAAACTGGTAAAATATGCAAGTAAGCATCTTAATTTCTGTGTGCAAACCAAATAACCTAGAGGAAAACTATTCACTGTTTTGCACATACTTACTGAAAGAAAGTATCCTTTGCTGATTTAACACAGCATTTTATTCTCTCTAAGAACAGGAAGAGATATAGTATTGCAACTCAAACACTTTCTGTCCACAAGAAAAAAAATCTGAATTTCCTATTAGTCAGATATTTTACTGAGACTGAAATCTTTTCTCTAAGTAAGAAAAAAAAATTTCATTGCGGATAGAATTGAGATAACATGAATATTTGTTTGGTTAAATAACTGTAACATAAAAGGTGAGTTAATGAATTAGGGAAAAATAGGAAATCACATGAAATGCTAGCCTAAGAATTAAAAGGTAATTAAAAAAATATTAAAAAATAGTCTTGCCTATTGCTAAAATTGAAAACTAGAGAGGAATACATAAGGGTATTGAATATAATATTTGCAAATGTTTATGTGAAACTACAAAATGAAACTACAATTTTTTTTAAGAAAAATAGATTTTAAAATATTTCAGCTTTTAAATTAAAAAATAAATTAAAATGTTCTTCCCAATGCCTGCATACAGTAGAATTTTGCATATACAAGCAGCCAAAAGCAGAACAGAGCAGATCTTCACCAGGACATGTGTTTGCAGTCTTAGGCACATGCTGTAGTAGCTCTGCCCCTTGGCAGTGCCCCAAGCTTTAGGATTGAACATGAGTCTGGGAACTCTCCGCCTCTCAAAACTCGGGGACAGACTCTGAGGTGTCCCTGAAACAGGCTTAACGAAAGAATCTTGTCACGCAGAACAGCAGGAAGGATGGGAAGAACATTTAGGATCTAATTTAGGGGGTTCTGAGTTTTGCCCGCCTCGTGATGCCATGGCAGCAGGATGCACTGGATTCTGATCAGCTCCTATCATCAACCTCTCAAGCACCGATGCTCTTCCAGAAGAATTTGATTGTGAATTAAGTGTCAGCAGTCAGCTGGGTCACTTGAGGATGACCATGAATAAAGAGCCACTCCTCTGCAGAAAACGCAAACACCTCACAGATTATTTACAATCCATGACACACATTTTGGGAATCCTTAAATGAAGCTTACACTGCTTTGAAAGGATGAAAATAACATGAGTGGACAGTCACATGGAGTAAAAGTACACCCCTGTTCTTTAAAGAAGCACTTAAATTCAACTCTTCAAAACCAGTAGATCAGGCAGCATTGCAACTCTTAAATATTTTTATGTTTTTCATTTACACTGAAATCCACTTTGGTAATTAAAACTTACGTAATGATTCCAGTGCATCAAGCAGTCAGGGATGTAAAAAAAAAAAAAAAAAAAAAAAAATCCAGCACTTATTCTAGTTATTTGAGATTAATTTCTTAACTCAAGGCATTAGGTCACTTTTTTGAACCTGAACACCCAGATTAATACTTTAGTGACAGTAAAGTAGACAGTATAAACATGCCCTAGAGCTTTTACCATGAATCAAACTTGGTTTTCTGATCTTACCAGCATGAACAGCTTGTAAATGCTGTTCCCAAAAGACTATAGCTGTCTTATGGCGGGATAACATTCTGCCTGGAAGCCTCCGTCTGGAACTGCTGACAGGGTTTCTTGCCAGTACATTTCTTAAAGCTTAAATATCCATTTAACTGTGACTGACTAGCTGGGATACAGAATGACCACCAAGATGCCTTCAGAGCACTCTTTTCAATTTTTCTTACTTTTAATAAATAAAATTTTTCCTGGTGTTCTCCACAGAGAAATGAAAATAACAAGTTCTGAGCTTTTAAGTTTAGCTTCTCTTTCTTTACTTTCCTTCAAGGTATCAACCTTTGAAAATGTTAAGGAAAGCATTCTTCAAGGATAGATAGGAGTTAGAACATCTCTTCTGCCATTCTAATCTGAGAAAGGGCAGGCATCCTATCATCCTGATTACACCCTCTGACGAGATGTTTCTCCCACAGGCCATTTATGTTAAGTGAAAGCACTGGAAAACAGAAGTCAAAAATATTGCATTTCTGTAAACTGGCCAGACATGGAAGCTGGCAAATGAGCCTAGCCATGAATGCCATCAAAGTGACTATTATATAATCAATAATCATTCAGAAGAAAATGGAAAAATTGTTGAAAGAGTAACAAAGTACAATGTCTCTATTCTCTCTGCATGCTTAGATTAAATAAACAATAAATTAAAGGAAATGAAAGGGGATAGTCACAGCGGGTTGCCATTAGAAAGATGTAACCATTTAGATAGAACATTCTGTTGAAAGATCACAAAATAAAACGGGAGGTTTGGTTGTTTGGGCTTGTTTATTTGCCCAGTTTTTAAAGAAGAACGCCAGTTTCTGCATAACAGATGAAAAAGATACCATCAGGTACAGGATTTAAGTGAAGAAATGATCTAAAGGAAAACATCAAATGCTGGAAATCAAGAGAATAAACAAACAGCCAAGTGAAGTTCAGCAGAAAAATACTTACAATGACAGAACAACAACTGAGAACAAGACTCGCAGTCATGGCCAATAGTCAGTTAGGGTCAAGCACAAGTGAAAGAAAGGACAAGCTGGAAATTTGGGGTAAAAAAAAAAGACGCAATAGTTTCACTACTTGGGCAATAATAAGCGTAGGACAGAAATTACAATTAGTAGGAGAAAATCTATGCTAGAAAGATGCTGGTTTGATTACAAAATCAAATACTCAAACTGAGGAAATCTGATTTACGCACAGTTGTCTCTTATGTGTCTATACTTCACTATATGTATCAGGGAGCATATTTAAAAGAAAACCAGCATGAAAATTGATTGAGCACTATCAGATTGACTCCAACAAGTACTTTTTTGGTGCAGCTTTGACTTTGTGCAAATATACAGAAATTCAAGCAGATTTATTTTCATAATTTAAATTTTTGTGAGGTTGCTTTTCTCACACATTCGTTCACTACAGTTTTTCCTTGTGTTTTGTTTCTTCCATATGACTCCCTAGCTTTTGGGTTTGAGGAAGAAAAAGATATATCATATATATAAATTTTTGTGTATGTATAAACACCTACTTGGGCCCTGCCAGCAGTGTAAAATAAATGCATTCTACATAAGTCAAATGCTGGACTGTATCATGTTATCAGATTGTTGAATATGGAATTATTGAAGGGACAAGAGAAATTGGTAATAAAGAGGAACAGGCCACTGGAACTACATATTGAATGAAGAGAGGCAGTTCAGAGGATGACACGAAAACAGGTATTACATATAAGACTTATATATAAGTTAAATATATTTTCTTAATATACATATAAACTTATACATATACAAACTACCCCTTTAAACCTGTTCTGACAACTGAATTCAAAGAATATTGGTATAATACAATTCCAATTACAGAAAATCTGTCTTTCCTGTTGAAATTTAATAGAATAGTTCATTCTCCTTAATCCGCGGAGTCCTTATATATTTCTTCCCTCTTCTCCTATGTCCTCCCAATTGATTCAGATATTTCTGGTACTGAGGTGCTCAGAACTGTACACAGTAATAGATGTGTAGTCTAGCCAGTGAAATAGGGTCTGTAATGTCTGAACAGTGACATGATGCACTTTTTCTGCAGGGAGTATTAATTATAAAATATTTGTCTGAACACTTTCATTCTCTCATACAGCTTAGTGGGAAGAAGGCTCATCCTGCCATTTTGGCATCCCACCCTAAATATCGCTGCAATCAGTGCAGTGTAAAAAGGACCAACATCCAACAAGAACTTGAAACATAGGGATATTTTAAAATGTATTTATTAGTAAGCTGTTTAATATGCATGTAAGTGGATACAGATGTCAGTTTCTCTGTACTACATAAATTTGGGTGACGAATATTTTTAATTTTGCTTTTGAAAGCTTTTATTCACAAGATCCTAGATTGCCCCTATATATGGAAATATAAAATGATATTAGAAAATTGCGCAAAGATATCTTTAGTGTGCACAGTTAATATTTCTGTCATGATTAAAACATCTCATTAAAAGTATATCATCAGGTTAGAAAACAGGTGTAAATGTGTAATATGTGAATCACTGTCTAGACTCAGTCCACAGCCTATAAAAATCAGTGCAAACACTACTGTTTCCAACAGAATATTTAGACTTGTACTTCATGTCATAGCGTTTCATAGATGCATTAGAAGGTAACTGCTTTTTCACCTACTCAAATAATGATGCTGTTAAATCCCTATTCCTCTAACAATAAACAGGTATTTGCTTTCACCAGTCTTTTCCTCAATTCTCAAAAAAACCCAAAAATCAAAACAAAACACACAGACCCCCCCAAATTAAGATAATTCTGAGAAATCTTTTATTGCAATATTTGCAATGCTGTTCTGAAATACTCTGGCATGTTAAAATGCTTCAGGGTAACCAATAAAAGATTTTTACTACTTATTTCACTACATATATTCTCTTTCCTTATGAAACTTATTATGCAGTCACTGTCTTACCTTCTTCGTAATTAATAACGTGGAACTCCTTTTCTTCCCCACTTTTTTTTAACTACTGATTAGATGACAATTCCAAGCAAATTACTATCTTTACTCCACTCTGGAAGAAAACTGTGTGTGTAAGATTGCAAATCTATAATTTATGAAAGCTGACTCAGGAAGCAAGATATGATCCAGTTCAGATGAAGGTGATTCTGAGTCATTTACCAAATACTACCTTCACAGCAATGAGAAAAACATAAGTGCCTCTACAGTTAAAAAAACGCTTTGAATAAATATACCTAAAGAGAAATTTTCTCTTATCATTAAGAAGCATGTTTCAAGTGAATATATAAAAATTTATCATTGTATATTTCTATGTAAATTCCAGTAGAGCACTATATAGCTCTAAGATATTGCGTTACAGACTTGTAGAGTTTCTTCAATGTATCTCATCTAACTGTATGTCACCTTTAAAAGGTACTGATTCTGTAATAAACTATTTCAAAACCAACTAAAACTTCACAGCTGCTATATCAGACTGTAAGACCCAGGAATATATGTATGTGTTTCTTGGTTTCACATTGGTGGTTTTATTATAGTTATACAGGGAATTTTTTTCACAACCCTAATTTCTGGTGCTGAAATCGCTAACATTCCAAAATAAACCCACTGTGTTCTTTCCTTCTCTATTTTTGGGTACAAACATTTTCCATAGAAATCTAGGAAGTATCTAGAGTATATCTTAGTTAAAATTGAAATAAGGCATTAAATTTGGTGCTGCAAGATGTTAACAATGCTTAAAAACAAAATTTCCAGAACTTCCTAAATACGCTCTAATTGGAAATTTTCAACTTTGGAGATGGTTCTTGCAATGAAATCCCATCAATTCCTGTCTGAACATGCATCATTATGACTGAAAATATATACTGACCTTGGGGAAGGTAATTATCTAAACTTTATAATCAGAAAATTGATCAATTCTCATTCAGTCTAACCCTGTTACATAGCACCTGTCTGCAGACTTGATAAGACATGCAAGAGTACAAAGGTGGGTTTTATCACTTACTTGAATAACACCTTCTAGGGGGTTATCAAACATGCTATTTACCCTGGGTTAACACAGAGAAAGGGGCATTTTACTTTAACACTATCATTAGTTGTCTATTATTTATATGTGGCACCAGAAAAAATGCAGTTTAAAAGTAATAATACTATAAAAGTCCTTATACCAACATTATATGAACTTAGAATGTTGTTGGAAGAAGGAGCTCTGTGATTTATACTTTGCATATGCACTATTTTAGTTACAAAATATGAATAACATTTCATATTAAATTTTAACATAATCTTGTAAGGATTATAGATTTGTCCCATGTATTTGATCTTTTCAAAGTTGGGAGTGACTGCATCTGAAATACACCTACACACTTTGGCAGCTTTTTCCATGCAAATTTATAGCCAGAAATATGTCTGAAAATTTTGCATATGTAGAAATACTGTATTTTGCTTGTAAGCCTTTTCATCTCAAAGGAGATCCATGGAAGAATCACACCTGTCTTCTTTATTACAGTGTAATAAATGAGTAACTACTCAAAGGGACTCCAGAGAAATCAGTCAAAGTAATTTATATAGTTATACTCAACTTATTTTTAAGTGTCTAAAGCAGTTATTGTGAAATACACTAAGTGCAAATGCCAGGTGGAAGACTCTCTACAGAAAGTCGATAAATATTAAATAAATAGTCTCTATCACTTTTACCAGCATCATCTACTTTGTAGAAACCACTATCATACTGTTACAGATATTTCATTTTCTGCTCTGCAAAATATGTTCAAACATATTGAATAAAACCATACAACTTCTGGTTTTGCAAAAACAGCTAATGTTAGCAAAAGTCTGTATGTTCTATATGCTTCCATGGAAAATAATTAACCCTTGAAATAATTTTCTTACATGTTTTCAGACATTTTTGCAACACATAAACATGCATTATATTTTATTTATTCTCTTTTGCTTAATTCCTTCATGCATTTTATTTCACTTTTTAAAAATTTAACTATTCCATAGTACCTTGAAATGAGCTTGATGGTTTAAAGATATTTAACTCTCAGTACAGTAAAGTACAGATGATTACCACTAAATCCATTCTATTAATAGTTGTTCTATTTATAGATAATTGATAGAAAGGAACTTCCAGGGACATCCAAAGTGTAATTTTCAGTAAAACATCCCATCGACATTAAATATTAATTACTCCATATTATTAGAGATTTTTTTTTTCTTAAAATCTCCCAATTGACACCTAAATTGGACTGAATATGCCTCTTTCCTATGGAATCTTCTAAGTCTGGCATATCCTTAAGTGCACTCTACAGCTGTCAGGATTTTTACAGATTTCCTGAGAACAATTTTGCTAATTTTTTTGGCACTTCGGGTTGTGGATTTTTTCAAGCATAATATTTGTAAGTTAATATCCAGACAGAGTAGTCTGAACTTCAAGATTTTGGGCAAATAAGCTGAACTGTATGGGAGGGAAGTAGTCTTTAGCATCAACTATTATTTATAAATTTATTGTCAGGTATTGTATGAGACTTAAACATTTACAAATCAAAACCCTACATTGGTAGTGAAACTTGAAAATAAGAGACACAATTGTGCTCTAGTATCACAGAAATGCTTAAGAATTAAATGCAGATTTTATTTATTGGTGTCTCTTCTAACATACAGCAATAAAAGTAATGTTCTACACTGAAAAATGTTGTATTTATTGTCTTTAAAGACTACCACCTGAATTACATTTATCCCTGTCTTCAAGCACCTGCATTTCCAAGGCAGAAGCTTAGGCTCTGTAACTCGTCAGTGGATATGGACATTTATCTCCAAAGGACAAGTTGAAAATAATGACTGAGCAACCTTTCTGGATGTTTCTGGACTTTTGCCTGCATCTTGTGTGCTGTGTAAGATTACTGAAGGGGTCGGTCAACATGAGGCTTTTTGTACCACATCACACCTTGCCCGTTAGTTTCTGAGAGTGATTGACAGCAGGTCACTAGAAAGCAGTTCAAGAGCAGGACAAATTGAAAGTAGTACTTCAATGTTTAATTCTTCTAGTCATTTGTTTCTCCAGAACATTTACAGCTTGAAGTCATATCTTTCTGTTTATTTGTATTTAATACATTTTCCTTCCACAAATTTGTATGTTGAGTTTTAGAACCCTGTAGGATTTTGGGATCCCTTGTATCCTGTGACTATGAGTTACAGAGTTTAGCTGTGCACACCTTGAGAAGTTACATTTTTTTGAGAGACTGAACTTGCCGCCCAATGTATTTAGGTGATACACAGGTGAGTGTCTATATTAATGTTTCAGCTTGGATCAGAAATGTGCTTCTGAACCAAATCAGATCATTCACACTCACCGGGCTTGGATTCGATATGGCAGGGAGTGCTCAATACCCTGCTATATTGCTTTTGGGCAAAATTGAACTGGAAGATGAGCCCTGTGAAGGCACTGAACACGTTCCACCCACAGAGTGACATTTCCATCAGCTCACAGGGCTGGGCTAGAGCTATGCTTCTACTGTGCCACGCTACTGCTAATTTAGACATTGATTACTTTACCTAGGGAATTGTGGAACAGAATTATTTTCCGTCCTCTTTTAGGGAGTCTTCCTTCCTTTTGCAGCTAAATACAGAAATACTTTCATCAGACCACAGGTTACTACAATCTGTCTTTCTGTACACCAGTTTGGTTCCCTCCCTGAGAATTAAATAGCATTTCATGCCGGGAGGAGCATCTCAAAAGTCCATGTCTGCCCAGAACAAAGGACAACATCAGACATTTACTTTCCTTTTTTCTTCCCTTAGGGAGAAAAAGAGAACAGTATTACTGCTACTTTTGTACTGAAAGTCACAGCTGGATTGGCTTGTAACTCAGGGGTCCAACCACAGTAACAGTTCCATTGCAATGACTATTTGGATATGGTGCCCAAGACATTTTGACACCTATGACATGCTCTAGAGCTTTTTTTTTTTAATATAACTTTAGAGATAAGACAAGGCAAATTCTAAGATTGCAAGGCATCTCACTACAAGGATGCCTGTGATTTCTTAGAAAAGGAACTAGCTGCTGAATAGTTGAAAAATTCTTACAGGTGTACTACATTATGTGGGCAAGAATATGTACATTTTCAAGGAAAAAAAAGAAGTAAAAACCCCACAGCCCTCTAAAATACTACTTGATGGATTTTATCCCTTTCAGCAATAACCAAATACTCATCCTCCTTTCAATACTGACGTAACATGTCATAGAATGCTGTGGAGAGTGATAAACATTTTCATACAGATTTTCACTTCTTCATTGTTGTATTCAGAAATTTCATCCTTCGCTCAAGATTGAGGAAGACAAAATTATGATAATTGTCAGATATATTAGGATGGTCAAGATGAAATATGAGTAATTAATTCAATAGCAAGTTCTTCACTTGACCAGTCCCTACAAATACGTAGAAAAGACAATGTCTTATTTCTTCTACTTTTTACCAATTCACCAGGAGTAGAAGGATAAAAAAGAAGGAGAGATGCCAAAAGCATTTGTTGATGTTTAAATTTCCATTGCTCACAAAAAAAAAAAAAAAAAAAAAAAAAAATTAAGCCAGGAGATCACAATAATAAGGTGATACTAGCCCACTAACACTAAATACTACTATAAGCAGAAATCTTTCCTCTGAATGCCATGGGTATTATTTTCTACCTGGGTTTTTGGTGGGTTTTATTGTTTGTTTTGGTGGTTTTACCTGTTCTTTTGTTGTTGGTTTTGTTGCAGCTGTTGGGTTTTTTTGGTCTTTTTATCTTTTTGGTTTATGTTGTTTTTCTGTTTGGGTTTTTTTGTGTTGTTTTTTTTTTTTTTTTCCTAGTCTAAATTGTTTGACATTTGCACAGATCTTTTAGAGTTTGTGGGGGTTTTTTGCCTGATATCAGGTGCAAAGGAGATTGCATTAATGTAAAAGATTGGAGGAGAGAAACAAAAAAAAGGTAAAACTCATGGGTCAAGAAAAAAATGTTTCATAAAATGGAAAAATGAAAGGAAAATAATAATAATTATAAAAGAATTTACAAGTGATGCACAATGCAATTGTTCATCATCTGCTGACGGATGCCCAGCCTGTCTCCAAACAGGAGGCTGCCACCCCCAGACCAACTGCCCTCAGTTTTACAGTTCAGCGTGTTCAGCATGGTGCCATATGGTTTGAGATATCCCTTTGGTCAGTTGAGATCAGCTGACCCAGCTGCGTCCTCTCCCAACATCTTGTACAGCCCTGGTCTCTTTGCTGGCAGGGCAGTTGGAAAAGCTGGAAAGTCCTTGCATCCATGTCAGCCCACTGCTCAGCAACAGCTAAAACATCGGGTTATCAGCACTGTTCTCATCCTAGATCCAAAACACTGCACTACAACACCTACTAGGAAGAAAGCAACTCGATCCCAGCTGAAACCAGGACAGCAAGTAATGCCTCAAGAGACCCAAAATCATCTCTCTACCTTACTGCATATTTCAAGTCTGTTTATTCCTACAAACTCAGCCATACGTATGGACTTCTTTATGGTAAGATTTGGATTGATGTACCTAAACCACATATAAGTAATTGAACCTCACTGAATTTGGGGCATTTGGGGCCAAATGAACCAAAAAAAGCAAGATCTGTGATATGTAGAAATTGCTGGTGCTGAGTCTGTGCATATGTAAAAGCAGAAAATGAGCTGCTAAGAGAACGTATATACACGAGTTGCCCTCATGTTAGATGAGGGAGATGGAAATGAAAAGTGGATGAGGGGAGAGTTAAGTTTGTGATTAAGGCTGACAGAGGCTATCAGAATATGAGACAAAGTGACAAGACGAAAAGAAGGAAGAAAATAAAAATTCAGGAGATGGAGGAGGAAAGAGTGTGAAGCAAGAAATTCTGCACTAGCTGAGATGTCAAGTTACAATGGAAAAAAAATAATTACATCCCACACTTTGAAGTTAGCATACCAAAATAGCTTCTACAGAAGAACTGGGAGATGAGAAAAATATTCCAATGACCAGACATTTCTTAGGAATATTTTATGATGATAACCAAATTTAGAATTTTGACAAGATTTTTATACTACATAATTGTTAGTTTTCCTTATTAAGCTCTTGCTCTCAAAATGCTAAAGTAAATGGAGTATCTCACCTTACCTCTTTCTACCTTCCTATTAATTTCCTGAGGAATTAAAAAATGCCAGGAGCATAATCACCTTTAGACGATACGCATAAACCACATTCTTATTTGGTTTCCTAATAAGGCGGTAGAACATACTCTTCTGCGATTCTGAGGATCAACACTAGTCTTTCTACTGATGATCACCAATTGGCATTCGTATGTATACTAAGTAAAGAACTAGCCAGTTCAACACTATTGGAGAAAATCTGCCCCCTTATCTGGGGCATCCTGTGATTGTCCATATCCCACAGGAGGTGGAGGTACTGTTTAGATAGCGTGTAACCCAAGCTCTACACCCACAACAGACGCTTAGATAGGAGCTAATCCTCCTCAAGCCAGGTAGCATCATCCTAAAAAAATGTAATGGCTTCAATGTTGCATTATGTTAGGCTTGTCAGAAAGCCTAAAAACTTTGCCTGTTGAGGCTGCACCTCAAATCCTGATTCCAGTTCTGGGCCCCTCAATTTAGGAAGGATGTTGAAATGCTGGAGGGTGTCCACAGAAGGGCAACAAAGCTGATGAAGGGTCTGGAGCACAAGTCCTATGAGAAGCAGCTGATGGAGCTGGGGGTGTTTAGCCTGGAGAAAAGGAAGCTCAGGGGAGACCTTATCACTCTCTACAACTGCCTGAAAAGAGGCTGGAGCCAGATGGAGGTCAGCCTCTTCTCCCAGGCAACCAGCCACAGGACAAGATGAAATGGCCTAAAGCTGTCCTGGAGGACATTCAGACTTATTATTAGGAAAAATTTCTTCAGTAAAAGCATGGTCAGGCATAGGAACAGGCTGTGAAGATAAGTGGTGGAATCACCAGGCCTGGAAGTATTTAAAACACATGTGGATGCTGCACCTGGGGATATGGATTAGTGGAGAACATGGCGGTGCTGTGCCAACTGTTGGGCTTGATGACATCTGGTGATCTTTTCCAATCTGAATGACTGTGATTCCATGAGTACCAGATACCGTCTCTGAGAATGTAAGACTTTTAAATGCATTCAATTTCCCTATTTATACCCTTTTGATTTAATTTCCTTATATTTAAATTTTATATGTTTTTGTTTCTTTTCTGTCCCCTGATAAAATGACATGATTTCTTAGAAGTTTGACATGCATATGGTAACATGACAGGAAGTGAGATCAACACTTTTGTCAGCATTGAGAAAGACACACATTATTCTAATGTTTGATATTAAGTATTTTTGGAAGAAGCAACTGAATAATTGATTTTTTAGTTTCGTGAAAGAACTGACAAATCAACATTTTGCTTTAATTTGCCATTCTAAATATAAAAAAAAAGCATTTTGATACTTTTTAATTCAAAATTTTAAATTTTTAAGTTTTAATACAAGAATAATGGAAGCTATATTTCAGCTTTTGAGAACAAATCACTTCACTAGAAAATCACAACTTAAATCTGCATTTTTAAAGTGATTTAATTTGGAGTACCATTTCCCAATGTTTACTCCTTCTCAGAGAGGTTTCTAAAGAGCAAGTTGATTAGATGAACCTTTCTCCTGTCTTAAATATTTTCTCCTGTGTTACTAAATAGAAAGTGCCACATTCAATGCTATAAATATTCAGTAAAGAAAACAGATTGCATAATACTTCATTCCATATGATATTACCTTTTACAGAATATTTCTCTGACAGACATGGGAACCATTCAGATACAAAGAATGGACCCAGTAGTCTTAATCTTTCAGGAAACTTTTAAGTTACTTTTTGAAATTACATTCTCTTGACATCTGGATATTTTAATTTATAGTCTTATTTTTAAAATTAAATTACATAGTAAGAGCTAATTTTAGGATCTTTCAATGGCTGTCTCTTACAGTAAATTGTTCCATGATCTACCAATCAACCAGATATTTAGAGAGCCTTTTTACTAGTGTTTGCTATAGTGCAGGGAACTGAGTGTATGTTCGTATCACTGTATTAAAATATCTCCTTTGGACTACCTGTAATCTCTTTTCTGGTTTATTCTTTGCTAGAGGCATAAAAAAAATCTAATTGAACTAGTCAATTAAAATGCTCTCAAAACTCTTAATGACAGAATCTGGCTCAAGTGGCCAAACATGTTTCTGGACTACAAGTGACTGATAAAAGACACTTTGTTTTCACACTACAATCACATTCTACTACCTTGTCATAGCTCAAATATTTGTAACATGCTAAATTCCTCTCACAAAAATCCATTTCCATGCATTCATTTTATTTTATAAGTTTCTGGGATTAACATAAAATGTATGGCAAATACCTAGGATTGAGAGAGAAATTACATGAGAGAAAGTCATGAAGAGACAATTAAGTTAGGCCAATAATCACTCTTCTAGGAGTAAAAATATCAATGTCATATTTGGTTATGTGCTCATCTCAGTCCATGATATATTCTACACTTGATATAAACGAGAAATCATCATTTGAATATACTGGTATCTTTTACAGTGCCCCATGGAAACCAGTTTTGATCAGATGCAATATTGCTGCAATTTTAAGTGGTTTTACCCATTTTTGCCAAAAAGATGATACAGAAGAATTAGAACTTTGATGAATCTCATGATTTATAATATTTTAGTAACTAGAATACAGACCACTTTTTTCAGTTTAAACTGAATTTTTTTGTTTATTACTAGTATTATTAGAAGTATATTTTTCTCTATTAGAAAAAACTGTTTGAAATAGACATGAAAATGTAAGTTTTCTGTAAATGACAAACAGTATTATGCTGTCCAGGTTGTTCATACATGTATAAAATGAATCGTAAAGAAAAAAAATCAATATAAGTACAGTAATGACAGTTGCTTGAGAGACTCAGGCATTGTATTACAGGAAATGAGAGGAACAGAGTTTAGTGATTAAAATTAATTAGCTAATTTTGTACTTCTCATGCATTCACCAGTCCTTGAAATTGCAATAAAGAAGTTGACAACAATAGCCTTGCTATTCAATTTTATATGCCCAAGAAATACTTCGGGTAAGAATCATCCAAATATAAGATTTGTGAGTTACTTTTTTTATGTGTTAATTGATGAGGCTTTTGAAATTGTAGCAATCTTGGGAGAGTTTAAGCATTACACTGATGTTTTCCTATTACCTTTCCAATCTTACGCTTTGAAAGAAATATTTTGTTTCAAAAGACAGACACGTTATGTTAACAACTCAGTTAAAGAACACAGGTGTTCTGAAGTACTATTTTAAAAAAATACATATTAATTTGAAATGAAAAAGGCAGCAGTTTTCAGTTTATAGAAAAGCAGAAATAACAGACAGGGTTCCAAAGAAAAATCCAAAATCTGGTTCCTTATTTTTGGATTGCATATTGTTGCAGTGACATTCCTCTGCATGAAATCAATAAGCATGTATTGTTAAATGAATTTTTCCACGCTCAGTCAAAAATATTGATTTTTTTGTCTAATTTTCCTTTTATATGAATATATGTAGTAATTCTGTGTAATTGTATCAATCAAAAGCAAGCCACATTTGGTACTCCATAATTTACTCTCTATTATATGCTACTGTTTATCTATAAAGTGATATTTCATGGTATGTAATTAGGGAGAGCATAAACAAAACATCAAAACACAGCAGTTCAAAGCTGTACCATTAGGTACACCACGTTTTGTGTTGTACAACACAAACAGAACTCCATTTAGAGAAGAGGAGATAAACCCAGTAAACTGAAGCCTTTTTTGTAAGATTGTATGTGTGGTTTTGATATCAGTTTATAATAATATTCCTCCCCTGTAGAATGGAGGTAGTCATGCCTAACAACCTTTGCTAATAATACTGAGATATATATATTAAAAAATCTGATATGTAAACACACAGGTTTTAAAGTATACATCACAATAACTGTGGAGGTAAGATAAGTTTAATAGTAAATTTAGCTATTTCTCTTTGTATTCTCTTTCCCCATATTTTCAATAATCAAACCCAACAGTAACAACAATTACAAACAAACAAAAAAAGAGAAATTGATAGGTTGAAATGGTACTTATTAGACTTCTAGTTGAATTCACAATAACTCTTTGGGTTTGAAGCTGACTTGATTCCTTAATTAAGCCTGAATTCAATTCTTACTTCTAAATTGAATCACAAAAAATGCAAGAGTTATACATAATTTAATCACCTATTACTTTATTTCTATTCAAAGCTGTTCTTCATTAACAACTCAGCTATTGAATTAACCAGCATGGGACAACCCAAAAATATGCATATTGAATCTGTCATTTCATCCAAAATAATCCTCCTTGACCTCAGAAGAAGGCCTGTAGTGCTTAAATCATACTAGAAAATAATCTGATCTATAAAACCCATGTATTTTTTTCTTACGTATTTCCAGTTGAAAAGCGATTTATAACTAGGTGAAAAACAGGTTTGGATTGTTTTAAGAGACAGTTTAGGAGAACCAGTTATAAACTGCAGTTATTTCATACCCCAGTTGAAATACACAGGTAAAACAAGGGACTGCTTTGGGAGAATTCTCATGCAACAGCTATTAACTTCTTTAATAGAGATATTAATTACTTCTTTGCAATTTCTCAAGATAGAATGACATTCAAATAATACATGACTAATATATACCAAGGGAAGTATTAAAAGAATGAAACATCCATGTATTTAATTCTTCTCAGTATCAAAACCATTTAATACTGTACATGAAAATAATTTTCCTTCAAGGGTAAGGGATTTAAGTTTTTTGTTCAGTCTGTGTGCATTTACTTATCCAAGGATAATAAATTTTCCCTGTATATTAACTGAATAGGGATTCTTCACCTGTGAAAAAAAGAAGTGTCATTTATGACTGATAAACCCACTTAACTTTCTTTTCCCCCTCCCCCACTTTTTTCTTTTTGTGGGTGGTTTTAGAAGAAGACAATTGGATTTGAAAAGTGTATCAAGTGAAGGAAAGGTTTTGTGTTATCCAGAGGACACCACATGTCTTAATCTCTTATGCTTCGACCATAAATGAGTTCTGAGAGAGCCATAGGGATCCCGGTGCAGTGGCTGATGGGTGGTCTGATGTGATGCTCTGCAGACAAAAAAAAACCTCCCAAAATTTGTAACTCAGTGGCATCTTATGGGTATAACTGCAATTTACACTCTACATAAAGTAAAATTATACATTTGAAATACCTTTTAAGCAATTATAAACTAAAACTAATAAACCAAATAATGTATTTTCTGAAGACAGGATTCAGAAGCATATTTAAGCAGACCTTCAGCTACCTGAAAAAACGTCAAAGTAAATGGAATGTTATTAAAATGTTTATATGTTTCAAGCTTGGCAAAAATCAGAGAAAGGGAACATAAACTAGATGTTGCTCCTTCATAGGACCCAATGAGAAAGGACTTGTAACTTGTATGAACTTTTATATATTGAAGGTATTTATGAAATCAACTTTAAACAAGATTAATATTAATAGATCAGCAAAAGGCTACCTCAATACATCAGAATAAAAGGCGAACAGGACTGATCACTTCCATGTTATGATTAGTTAAAAATGTTTTAGGTTTTTAGTTGTCAAGGACTGTCACAAAAGGTAAAAATGTTCAACATGAAACATATTGCTCCTGCACAGAACCAAGGTGAAGAAGAATGAAGTGTGACTGAAATGAGACTTACACACAAATCACAATATTAGCAAGATACATGCTCTACGCTTTAGTTATGCCATCATGGTTACAACAGTTAATGCTCATTACTGTCCTCTGAGTGCTCATGGGTCAAGGAATGAGATTAGTGCTCATAAACTGTGGCTGGCTGCATGACTCTTAGAAGACCAGGATTGTCCTAAATTCATAGAGTGTCATTTTTGCTCCACCAACATGAGCAAGCAAGAATTCTCTGGATGAGAAATCCATTAGAGTTCAGTTGGGTTTAGCCATCTGTTTCTCTATGACTTCTAGTGACTTTTGTCCTATGGCTGTGAGCATCTCACATGCATAGTTTCTCCCATAAAACGACCTGGCTTTTCATTATTTTTTACCTACTCATGTGTTTTCCTGTGGAAACATTGCTTATAAGAAATTAATTCCATGTACATGGCTCTCTACCTATGCTGAATCTGCTGCTGAATTTCATTTTTAAGCTGGCTATGACAGATGTTTCAAGTTTTCCGATACACTGAGACATAATATTCAAGCATTCAGATTTCCCAGTAATTTTTGACAACCACAGGGTATGATGTCTGCAAACAGGAATGTGCAGGAAGTATTTTCAGAATTCATTTCTCAAGTCATACAACAAAGAGATACACACCTGAAATTTCAATGCATGCAGAATTAATCAGGTTTCTTTATAACTTGCCCAATATCACTAGTAGTGATATAATAATCCCTGCAAGTTCATTTCTTTTCACCAGAATTCAGAAAATGATGCTATTATAATGCACAATAATATTAAAATCCAGTTCTTTTCATGGCTAATAAGAAAAAGGGTCTCTTTCCTAAAAGTAAATATCCTAACTATGACAAGCTGAAAAAGACTGTTAAAAGATGTCACTTCAGAGGCACATTTCACACTTGACAGCTTATTTAATTGATTTAAGCTGTGATCATCACTGACTAAAAGTATTTAATAGGGTATTTGAAAGAAAAGAAGTTATTTCAGTTGGGAGAGACATATTCAGTGAAAATTTCTATCTTTCTATTATTTTATATTCTCCTGCCTTCAATTTTCAATCCTTTATCTAAAAATTATTAAACCATTTATTGGACTTGCTTTTTCTTTTTTTACAAAGATACCGTTAAGGAACAGTTCACTTGTTTAAAATGCTTTTTAAAGGCATTTGTAAGAAACGAAGACATTTGTAAAATTAATTTCTCAGGATTTGCATACAAGTTACTCAGCTAATACTAAGGGTCACCTTTGTTTCTTTTCTCTGCAATATATGTAAATGCTGACTGGAAAAAAAGAAGAAAGAAATTATATAATGTTCAAGAGGAATTAGTAATACCCTATTTTGTTTCATCTGAAATTAATGGAAAATCTCCAACAACCTAAGTAATATATGACTCCCTGCTTTGTTTTTAGCCACAGTCCTGCCACAGGAGTAAATTAACAAATCAAATCTCATCAAATATAATGAAAAAGGGAAGGGAAGGGAAGGGAAGGGAAGGGAAGGAAAGGAAAGGAAAGGAAAGGAAAGGAAAGGAAAGGAAAGGAAAGGAAAGGAAAGGAAAGGAAAGGAAGGAAGAAAGAAAGAAAGAAAGAAAGAAAGAAAGAAAGAAAGAAAGAAAGAAAGAAAAAGAAAATTTTAATATCAACCGACAAAATTCTCTTAACTTGTTAGCTATGAGCAATCACAAAATTATGAAATAAACTGAAGGAAGACAGACATATTTCTAAAAATTCTACCACTGACAAAAATTAGTCTTTTTAAACATATAAATAGAAACAAAAGTGCAATGACAGCACTGAAAAGACTGCATCTACTTCACACACACTTATTTTTAGAAACATGAAACACTGCTAAATTTTAATGTTGCTAGGCTTTAACATTTATAAATACAAATTTGTTTCTTTACAAGGAACCTGCTGTGTGCATGCAATGTTTGCAGACTTTTTCCATTCCATAAAATACTGGATAATTAAGTACCACAATTAGTTTAAAAGTTATCAGCCTGATGGTGTAAATTAGTGACGTAAGCAAAGTACAAAAAAGAATAAATGTCCAAAATGACAACTTTCAATATTAAAATGCATAATTTTATTATTATCAACAAAGAATAACCTGAAAAGTCTCTTTCCCTCCTGCTGGAAGGCAGTGCTGTTGGTTATGATGTGCTGGTGAAGAGAGGCATTAAAGCAACACCAGCAATTTCCTTAGGCTGACATGTGGGAGTGGACACTGAAATAGGACAGGGGCCTCATCTGCCCTGGTTTCCTTGACCCCACAACTCAGGTCCCTAAGTGGACCTCGAACAGGTTTCCCAGCACCCACCAGCAAGGCAGGCCTTCCCAAATGGCCTACTCCACCATCTTCCTCCAGGGCTCACTCATGTGTCCTCTTGTCCTCTGTGAGGCTTCCAAGGAGACGCTGTGTTCTGCAAAGTCTCTGTGAGTTGCATTTCCCAGAGGTTTGATCCATATGCACAGCATAAGCTGTAATGCTAATAGGCTCTTCAGAACTTTGTGGCTCTAGTTTAGTATCCCTGAAAGCACCAAAATGACCATAGCATTTGCCATTTTTTAAAAGATCCACTTCACTCCCACAACTCCCTTGAGTATTATCAGTGACTTTACATATTTTTATGAGAAGGTGAAGTGTGTCTCTTTTTTTCCTATTTTCTCCATTTCTAGACTACACTTCACAGTGCCTGATTATTCAGAAACTTTTACAATAAAGTCATGAATCCTGTCAAGTCAAAAGGAAAGAATGTTTAGATAAAACAAGATAATAGATTAGTTTAATTAAGTTTTGCAGAAATCTGGCATGCATATAATCATGTATATAAATAAACCCCGCCTTTGAAGTTCTTCCTTGAGCGCATGTTGCTTTGACATAGCAAACTGAGTGTTCTCAATCTGAATGCTTTTGGGGCAAATTACAGTCAAGTAATCTTAATCCGATGGAAACCACAGTTCCATAATTGGTGAGGGAGCATGCACAGATCTCTTCCAGGAAATATTTGTATTCCCTAAACTTGTGTATTGAAAATGAGACAAGCCACTAGCACACAATGCACCAGAAAGGATGTTAAGAAGACAGCAGAATGCTCTGATCAGCTTCATTACTTGGGTGGACTTAGTGGACTCTCAGTTTACAATATGAACCACAAGCTGGTTGGCAAAAGCAAGGTAAAAATTTCAAATTTCTCTCCATTCACACAGCGATATTAGCAACCTGCAGAAGAATCCTCTGAAAAAGAAATGCCGCACAGAAAGCATTTCTGAAGAAGCGTAACTGTCTGGAGCTTTCACCACCAAGAATCGCACAGAAGAGGAAGCTGGGCAGAAAAACAAAATATAAATATGTTGGCTTGCTCAGCTAAGCAAGATAGTAAATCCATCTGTGATTACAAACAACAATATAAGCAAAGCCATTGGAAGGATTTTTGGGGCTGCTATGGCAAAAATTAACTCCATCTCAGCTAGACTCAATACACTTTTCTTCTGAATCCCATTCTCACAGCCACTCACTCACACGGTGACAAGTTAGACTGCAGCTGCTAACATGGTCTGGCAGCCAGATGTATTTTGGTACAGCTAATAAATAAACTATGACTGCTTAATGTCCAATCTATTCAGCTCTATCAAATGATCTAAACTAAAACTGAGAGCGAGGATTCAGAGTAGCACATGATTGTTTACAGGGTTTCGGTTAAACTCAAGGTTGGCCTGAATAGAAATTCCTATGCATTTAGGATGGGAGCGTGATTAATCCAGCTGGTATGGAGACACAAGAAGAAAACTGATTTTTAATAGTACAACTTGCTATGTATGTTATCATCATATGTAGAGACAGTGAAACATAAGTTTCAGACCAGTTCAGAAACGGTCTTGTGTCCAAATCTTGGAGTTTAGGAGTCATCACTCAGATCAGGCAGGAATGTATGAGGGCTATAATAAGATGTAGAGACAGGTAAAAAACACCCACACCTGCATGCAGAGAATAGCTGTGAGCTTAATGTATCATGGTGAGAAACCAACAGCAACCAGAACATCTGTTTGGCTCTAACTACTTGTTGGCAGGTGAATTGAAAGAACTTTGTGAACAAAAAGCTTAGACCTTGGAATATACAGTGTAACCTAGGAAGCTGATTATTTCTAGCTCTGGACATATGTAAGTGCCTAATATTTGAAAGGTGAGAGTTGGAAAACACTTGCAAGCTGTGTAAGATTTTTAGCTTGATACTTATTTCCATCACTGCTTCTGCTTTTGAGATACACGTCCTAACCAAAAACACTCAAATATCTAATGAGTTTAGAAAGGCAGGAAAACATTGAGAACTTCAGATAAGGTGAGGAGTATGTGCCCTAAGAGTAAAGATGTGCTCTTCACTAGAGGGGACTGACTGGTTGCTGGTAGGTGATAAAAACTTATTTAATCCTTTGCTCTCATCCCATCCTGAAGATGTCTAGAATCTCATACTTCCTATAACTGTCAGTACAAAGGCAAATTATTTGTCATTTTTATGATACGTTGTAATATTTAAAGCCTATTCTGAAAAGCAGAAATCTCATTGAAGATGGATGGCAAAAACTATCTAGAAGACTAGAAGGAAGGTCAAGTCATGTGGCTGATGTTTCAGCAAATGTGACAAGTTAAAGAACAATTTTTGCATTTCTAGATTTTGTGAAGAGATGTTTTAGCAGTTCAAAGGAGAGAGACATAATGGTAGGGTGAGCAGCATAGTATTTAGTCTTCTCTTGAAAACATTTGGAACGAAGAATCTCTTACAGGAAATTCATTTCAAACAATCAGAGCACACTGGTGTTTCTTCTCTCTCCTAAATTAATAACTTTTATTGACCCATGCCTTTTTGAAAATATTTTGGGACAAAATCTGTACCCATAATATACGCTTGTTTCTGTAAGAAATTAAGAAGCTATTCAGTGTATGAAGATCTATAAACACACAAAAATTTGAATCTTATAAAAAATTGTTTTAATAAAATGCTACATTCTAGATTCCTGTTATAAAACCACCTTGCAGGAGAAAAACTCACATCTGCTATCTAACCCTTGCTTAAACTTTTAAGAGCTTGAAATTACAAGCAATATTAGAGAAAAGTCATGACTACTGAGAAAAAAGTTCATAAAATATAGTAATATTTCATTTTGTTTACACTAGAAGCAGAAAAAAGAATGGTTTTTGTTTGCTTGTTTAGAAAGTTGCTTTATGCAAAATAAGGAAAAAGCTTTCATAGGCTTCAACATTTTGAAATATTAAATCAGTTCTGAAAACAGTAGATTGTTAGAAATTACCCAAAACACGTAGGGCTACATTGTCTTTAAAAAGAAAATAGATAATTCAAGAACTATTGGATGGGATATAATTTTCTGTGAAATTATGTTACAAACTTATAAGGTAAAAAAATCAAAAAGAGAACATCACCTAATACCCCAAATCTCACACTGGCTTATCCTTAATTCCAAGGTATATGTTAGATATGATTGCCGAGGCATATATAATTATATTAGTTGTTACTCTAAAGAAGAGAAAATTATTTTCTTACTAGCTCGAGTCCTTAGTTAAGATTGAGTTTATTAATATTTATTCACCCAACTTAACTACTATTCTGATAAAAAAACAAACTCTTAAGTTGAAGTTTTCTGTTTACACAAAGCCTTTTGCAGTCCCTGTGCTCCCTGAAAGCATCTTCAGAACCATTGCAATATGCAGCTAAGTTTCACTTACTGAAATTACTGACTACAATGTCCATGGTATTCTAGATGTTCGTCTATTACAGTACACCTGATCAGTACCACCAAATGAAATTCTGGAGCTGTGGTTTGGTTTTCCACATCAGTAGTGGGATGCTTCATCCAAGAGTAAAATTAATCTGTTCCTTTGTATAGAAGGCATGAGAACTTGGCATATGTTTTGGCAGCTCTTAGTCAAGGTTAATGGAGTCTCTGCAGGAGACTGAATGTTAATATGGTTGTTATGCTCATCGTTGTATTAATATCCTTATTTTTAACTTGTACCTAACAAACTAATTAAACACTGCACTACTGAGTCTCTGTTCTTGTTACTGTGATAATAAGGTCCATAATGACTTTTGTCTTTTGTCTTTTGGCTCTTTATAATTATTACAGCTCCTTATCTATACAGCTATATTTCTTTAGAACACATACAATCAGATTGTCACTTTTATCAGGTCACCTTAAGGGTGTAACATAATGTTACATTTGGATTAAAGCACCTTTGCAATACCATTTAAGCGCCGTTAAATTACCAAGAGAAAGGAAAAAAAAGAAGAAATGAGAACCTGAATTATAGATCTTTGTTAGTTTAAACTAGAACAGAACAGCTATGTCTGAAGTATATTTTTTACAAAAATAGTAAGTATCAAATCACTGGTTTTCCAATCATTTGTACATAGGATTGTCTTTTTTTAAAAAGTGAAACAATTTCCAAGGAGAGGTGCCCGATTGCACACTGCCCTTAAGAAAATATGAATGTTTTTAATGAAGCCTATGTTTTAAAGCAATGTCCAATTTTATGTCCAGTTTAAAAGTTATTATGTCCATACTAGCCTATTCATAAATTAAGTAATTTAAAGATCTCCATAAATCTTTTCACTGCTACCACTGTAGACTACTGTCATTATCACAGAAGCAAATTCATGATCAAAGAAGAGTTGAGTGTTCTGATCTAGCTAGAACTGAGCAATGGGATTCCTAAATAAAACTCTCTATTGGTACAGTTTGAAAACAAGCAATTACAAATTAAGCTAGGCTGGCCATCTCTTAGAAACAATCAGCATTCATTGCCACAGTTCAGAAAAAGAAAGTTTGGTCGAAAATCTTCAACTACAGAATTCACTCCTACCAGTGAATAAGTTTGTGGTTTGTTCTTTGACTAAGTCAGATCATATTTTGGAAATAGAGTTGAATTTAAAAATCTGATTTTTAATGCAAGTTCAAAATATATCCATAACAGAAGGTGTTCTTTCTTACCTAGAAAAGATTTTTTTAATCCTGAAATAAAATTTCTAGGATCTTGTCACCTAAGTAGAAAATAGGTGCCGCTGGAATTCAGAAAAAACACACTCTCCCTAAAAACACCAAGTTTCCTGGCTGAGTGTTACTAACACTCTTCTCTGTGTGCCAGGGTAGAGCCCTTGATTCAACATGCAGTTAGTCAAAACTAGAATTCTGCAGCTGGAAAGCCACTTAATCTTGAAGGCTTAAACTAAATACGAACTGTAGAGCCTGGGAGACCTGCCACCCTAAGCACGTAGTTACTTTGGTTCTCTAGAAATTGATCCTGTGGAGTTATAAAAGAAAGCTCTGCGTACAAAGTGCTCATCCCAAGGAATTTTGACACTAGATGGGATTTTCCTGGTCACAAATGAATTCTATTACTGTGACATAACTGTGACGTTTCTGCCACCTATATAGTGAACAGTGTTACTAAATACCATATCCACTACTCATTAACTGATTCTAAGGCACATTCATCAGCTCAGTCTAATATACAAAATGAGTCATAACAATTAGAATTTAACTGCAATGCAATGAATACTATCTCTGAATCAACGCTGTATTGTCTGTGCTGGATTTCCTCTCTTCTTTACATTCATCATCAAAACAAAAAGACTTCTTCATCTCTGTTCATTGATTCTAGAGTAGCACTACAGACTGCAACCATTTGCAAAGCAGTCAGTTCACAGATACAGGCAGCAGGAGGAATAACATCTTTGTTAATACAGCTTGCTATTAGCAAATCTTGGTGCAGGCAGCAGGACACGGGCTTCTTAAAAATTGGGTAGCTCTGTCATCATCACTGGGAATTCTGGACAGTAATGAAGTATAAAATTTTCATAAAGAATAAAATGAACAGTATGACTATTTATTGAGAAAAATACCATTTTTCTAAAGTTCTACAGTTGAAATAGGAATATATCTTATTGTGGAGGAGTATTTTGCTTTGGTCAAAACAAGTTTGAAAGTAAAAATTTTCCCATGACCTCCTAGAATAGTCTTGCACTTAAGTTCAAGTTTGCAGCATGAAGGACAAACAAAAAGAAAGCCAAGCCCCCAAACCCTCCAGCTTGACAGAACCATCTCTTCTTCAGGTCTGACTCTACAAGACAAGGACAGACATGGCCTCTGTTAACATAGTCATACAAACAAAGCTGTTGCAAAATAGTCCCTCTACTACTATCACCCTCATTGTCACTACCGTGTATGAAAAAGTTATACCTTCATTCATCCTGTGAGACACCTTCATTCGCAAGCAGTCAGTGCTTCTCAGTGCACTGGACGAAGTGGAGGAAGTTGGGGGGAAGGAAAGGGGTATCAGACTTCACACTATGTTTACCAGGGGATGCAACCCTTGGCTATATTCCAGCACACACAGATGAAACCTTTTCTCTGGCTCACATATCAGAAAAAAAAGCCGCTATGAAGCTCTGTCCAAACACATACATCAGCTCTCACAGTTCCTACTAAACCTCAAGATAAATGCATAAATCACATACACTTTATTTTGGGAAAGAACAAAATTACAAATAGGCAATGATCTAACATTTCTTCCCACGCTGGAAACCTAAACTCACGAGCTGAGAGCTAATTTTACTGTAATAAATTCTTTAGAGACCTGTATAATTTTTTTTTTTTTCAATTTGTGGAAAAAAGTACTTGTAAAAATTTGTTTTGTAGGTTTCGGGTTTTTTTTTACTTTAGCTATAAAAGGACTGAAACTGAGGCAGAAGCCACAAAACTTAAATTCCCATTGAAGCCGGATAATATAGAAACCCAGTATTGTCCTCTTAGACCACCTTTTGATCCAATACATATATACACACTGAACTATCAAAAAAGGTGTTCTTCCTTTTTGTCTTTTATCCTGGTAGTAAGCAACCAAATCATAGGATCACAGAATCACTAAACAGTTTTATTAGTATAAGAAATCTCTGTCTTGGCATCCCACACTGCTCCAAACACGAGATTTGAGGATTAAATTTGTATTTCAAGTTATTGTTCTTTCCTCTAGCATTCATTTTGGTAAGATTCATCTTACCTAACCTTAGCTGTTTAAGTCATAAAAAAGGGTTGCCATTGACATTGTCTCTTTAATCAGAGGAGTTAAGCAATTTCAAAGAGCAGTTTCTCATATATGGAATATGTACATCTAAGATGAGATTAATCCATATTGTTTTGTTGTAAAGAAAACAGAGGAAAGCTAAATACATCATATTTTATCATATAAATTTAGTATACATGATACTGTCACAACAAAAATCTTCCAACAGACAAGTAAGATATTTAAAGAAGAACACAGAATTGAAACCTGATCTCTTCTTCTCTATCAAAATCTAAAATCA
Source organism: Melanocharis versteri (assembly GCA_013397845.1). Classification (NCBI taxonomy): domain Eukaryota; kingdom Metazoa; phylum Chordata; class Aves; order Passeriformes; family Melanocharitidae; genus Melanocharis; species Melanocharis versteri. The sequence goes on along the minus strand of VZTG01004869.1, from coordinate 237,707 downwards.
GGTCCAGAAGTTATGATGACATTTACAATTCCTCTTAAAGTGTTTATGAATTCACTGAAAAGCACCTGAAGTCTACAGGTGGTAGTAGAATTTTGTCTCAACAAATCCAAAGTCCAAAATTTTCCATAAATTCGCTTCTCAGTAGAGGTATTAGGTGTCATCATAAAACAGAATATATTGATGCTTTAGATCAAAACTTATTCCTTGCAAATCTCACCAGTGATTTTACGGGTTATGACACTGGTATCTTTAGATAGGTTTCTGTTTCCTTAAGCTGACATGGGAACACTCTACTCCAGGATAGATAATCCTGGATGATTTCCAGACTGGCTCTTCAGAGTTGTATAGATTAAACAACAGTAAAAAAGGCCATATTTTAGACAATATCTTTGTTTTCAAAAAGCAGTGACCATTTTGTGTTCCATAAACTTTCTTCCACAAGAATTAACATCTCTGTATACCCTCGGGAGAGCTGCAGACAAAAAACAAGGCATGGAAAAAATTATTTAGGGGAACTTTTGTGATATTTCAGACTTCTATGGATGCTGCTCTTTTGCTGCTGTCACTTACTCTCTCTCACTTTCTCAAGTTAGAGACTACATACAGCTTAACTATGAATCTGCATCAGATTTTCGAAGTAATCCTTGCCCATGTAAAGCCTTTATGTACTTGTGCTACACTACCACTGTATAAATACATTGAGAAGACTAAATGAAAGCTATGCTATATATATATATATGTCTTTCAATTTCAGAGGGTATTTCACAAAAAGCTAATTAAATTTTTAAAAATCCCAAAATTATCTTGAGCATGTATCCCATACTGATTAAAAAACAAAAAACAAAAAAATGTTTTGTGGCATCTCTCAAGTCACAAAAGATTTTAGGGAAGGATTCAGAAATAAACCTCAAATTTCCTGGTTGTTAGATTCTGTCTTTGCCTGCTCCTCTCCTTTCAGCCATTTTTTCATCTCCTTTCAGCTATTCTTGACAGCTAACAAAAGCAGGAAGCTTTCAGGTATCTTTGAACTTCAAAGATATTCAGCTACAAGTCATTTTCTTCAAGTTTGTCTTCCAAAGTCCAGTGACCCAAAAACAGACTATTACATTGATATTTCTTCTAGGTCCCCACTGATAATGTGGGAGAGAAGACTGCTGGAGGTCAGTCCTATAAATGTCACGTTAACTGTGACTGTCCGAATCAAATGTATTTAACATTTTTAAACCAAGAATAGTTGCAAAAGTTCAATACAAAAGTAAATGAATACCAGACTGAAAAAAAAACCCTACTGTATAAACCCATCTGAAGTACAATACAGAAGAATGCCGACACATACACGTGATTTCTCAGATATTTTTCCTCTCTATGACGGTGTTTTATGGAAGTTAATGTTGTCAGGAAAGACCGATACGCTAAATGGAAGACTGGGCTTGTAAAGAAACTATAGCTATCAAGCAAAAAACCACTATCAGACATGAAAGATACCACTTTGCCTTCACTTCAATGTGAGCATGAAATTAAAAAGGCCATTAGGTGTGTGGAACACTGCAAATAAAACATCAGTGAGACCTGACAACATCTTCTATATTACTAATAAGGAAAACCAAAGCTAAGGGGATCTACCTGTTTTAAAGAGGTAGATTTTAGCATTTACTTCAAAGCAGCTTTTATTTACACTTCAAAGATTTGAAACAAAAGCAAAAGCTGAGGAAGGAAGGTACTTCTTTTACTCCTTTTTCCACACATGAAGATAGTGGAGAACAAGAGTTTCCGTGTCATATATCAGAAAATGAGAATGTAAAGATGGTTTGCAATTCATTTCTGTTCAAAGCACTTCACAGCGACAGATCTGAGACAACTCTGACAGGTCCCTTCACAAAAAGAATAATCATCCGGAACTGTGACTTAAAGGTAATAGAGAAATCCTGGCCTAATGTACTATCAGGCACAGCTTAAATACTTCTCCATCTCCCGCTATAGTGAGACGTTTTAATTTCAAGACAGTGTTCTTGGCATATTTTATTTGACCATCCTGTTCAAAAAACATTATTTTAGTTACTTTATTCAATGAGTTGATAAAAACTTGCACGAAAATGCAAAAGTTTCTTCTAAACCAAGAAAGACTTTTTTTTTTTTTTTTAATTACAATTATGTTGGGAAGAAGTCTTGTATGGAAGGTATATCCTGGGTAAGAAAGCTTTTTTCTTTTACTTCTGGCTACTGCTTCTTACCAGTATCCTTGTTTCCAAGCTTTGCCTATCTTCTAAACAACACTAATTCTACCTATTTTCTTAAAGCTGTCCATTTCACAAGCTAAAAAAAACAATAAACAAGGAACGACTTCCTTTCCCCACCACTTAATGAGCTTATTGGTGGGAATCGAATTTCCAATACCAATTTACTCACTTACTTACTCACTAAAAATTTCATTGGATAAGAGCTATTTGAAAGTTGAAATGTGACATTTGCCTCAGGTTGTCCTAAAAAGTTGTCGTGGAACCACAATGTGCTCAATGTGTAGGAAACCTCTGACTTTTTTTGCGAAGTTAATTTATTAGTCCAAGTAATATGACTTTCAGTATTTTCCAATGAAAATCCGTTTTTTAGATAATTTCTGATACTTCTGCTTCTTATCCTAATGCCACTTTCTCTGAATTTATGAAAATACTAAACAGGCAAACTGATATCACTGAAGATTGAGGATATGGATAACAAGATGAATGACCCAGCTAGAATGCTCCACATATCTCTAATTTCAAATTACTGCATGACATTTGCCACTTCCAGCCTTACACTGGTACCTGGCATTCTGTGCAATCATTATAAATTTGTTTAAGTATATTTAAATAAAGACAGAAGAACCAATAGGGGGTTTTTGACAGTGTAGCAAATTACAGAGGTTTGTTAAATGCACTGCAGTGCTGGTGCAAGGCAGCGTGGCAAAGCATTCCCATGGGAACATGGGGGAGAGCAGGATCAGGGCCAATTTTTCCAATCTAAGCAAGGATATATACCAACTGAACCACACTATGAAACTGTATGCTAAAGACCTATCCACCAGCCAATAAATACTAATGCACAATAAAATTAAGTACACTAGCTATTTTTCACTTATTTCTCACTTTTACGAGAAACTCAATGCTGGATACTTACTCTTTTTTTAAAGTAGAGTAAGTTCCTTTGCCTAAGGGCGCTCTGTAGTTACACCTATGGATGGATTTTGCAGAGAGATAAAAGCTGCAGTCTGCTCACACTCTGAACCAGAAGGAAGCTTTTTAGTAACACACTGAGCACAACCTAATTGAAAGCTGAATAAAGCAGATTGGACTCTATTTGTCATATGGGGATGTGATGCTGCCAGTGCTTAAGGTGGGCACAATGAGCTAATGCCTTCGATCTCTGGTGAGCAATCTGAGTGTTCTCACCCATCTAGTTAGTGAATGCTCTAAATTCTCCCCTGAATTTACCATACCTTAATTTCTCTGGGCATGCAAGCCCCAATACAAGCAATCTACTTCGTTCGTGTTCCACTTTGAGGTGGTCAAGGGAGATAGATAGAATCCGAGAAGTTGGAAATTTGCCCCAAGTAAGAGGAAGCCAAGTGTAAATGAGACAAAAAAATGCTTAGTATATGCTTCAGGCTTCAGCTTAGACTCACAGTACTTAAAAGGAAATTTACATATAAGAATAAAAGAAAACAATTGCTGTAGAAAGAGCAACAAGCAGAAGAAGGAAGTGATGGTCAAGATTCAGGTAAATAGGATGAAGATGGGAAAGAGAGATCTGCTTTTATCAATAAATGCATTTGGTTTTCCTGCATGCAATTTTGCATGCTAAAATTGGACAGTTTAAATGTAATATACTTCATTATTTACCTTACACATGGATTTCACTAAAAAATTTTAAGCCAAGGATGTAAGTTGCATAGTTTTCTGCCTCATTCAGGAAATGATCATCCAGTAAAATCATTGTGGAGATGCTTACCATTCCAATTAAAAGTAACCCTATCAGTATGGTTATTGAATTCACAAACCCTTTTTATTAGCTCTGTCACCTTCTTTTTGCACCTGGTGCTGTTTATCCAATTTAAGTGAATGGCTAAGATTTCCAACGTTTATTAGTTTTTGTCTACTAGAAAAAGGTAATTTATGTACTCACAAGAAAATCATTTAAGTATGAGCTCTGAAATTAGTTCGGAAATTCACTCCAGCATAAACTTGATCCAATTGATTAAACTACATGATTTTTCCTGTCTGGAATTACAGAAAACATAGAGCCAATCCTGAGACAGTGGGTCTACATCCAGCATGTATGAGGGCTCATTCAATCTCACAATGTTTTCTGTAAGAAACAAAAATGGTTGAAGTAGTTGTGGTGGAAGAAAAGAGAAAGATGAGACCCAAATATTCACCTGTTTTCCTAAAGGCCTCAGGAAATCTGACAGAAGCTCTGGCTCTGCTATGAAATATTCTGGTATCATTGGGGCACTGCCAACACTGGAAGATAGCAAGGCAGAGCAACATTTCCACGACTCTCTGGGGCAACGGGAAGATATTTTCTAGTGACATACTTGTCTCTTCACCATCCTTTACACAAGTACACACTGCAAGCTACCCCAACGCCTCTGCTGTAGGTGTGCATCCACTGAGGTAATATACTTCCTGCTCTATATCCACTTTATTTCCTCTGTTCAAAGATCCAAGAGGTGTTACGTCAAAAGTGTGTCTTTTATTGCCCATAAACATCACTTCAGTGTTAGTACAGCTGCCTTCATTGGACCTGTCTTTACAAGTACAAACAAAAGACTTGATTTAGCACATACTAGACTGCCTTACTGCTGAGTTGGGAAAGCTCCACATGTGCTAGCAGCTTGCTTCCCTTGGATTATGGTCCCAGGGTTCTAAAAACCTTTAAACATAAATAAAGTTAAAAGATGCTCAGAAAATACAGATTTGCAGACCCAGCAATTTGAAGTTTCTGAAAAAGAAAAAAAAATGCAAACACTCTGCAAACAGGATCTCCTTTTGCTGAAGGAAAACAATGATACTATTTTATACTTGTACACCTTCAACTCCAAGACCCTTGACAATCTTTCAGCATTTAGCAAGAGAACACACCTATTAATGAAAACACTATTCTTCACAAACAGTAAAACAGAGATTAAATGATATTTTAAAAACCCAAAAGATTTCTTGTTCTGCTTCCAAGACCTGACTGTCTGGCTGAGGTTTTTACTTGATCACATTAAACGATCATAGAAAGAATGTAAAATTTTTATTCTTTGAGGAAAACAAGAGTTAGATTGAGTTAAAATTACATCAACCAAGCATATTTCAGGCAACTTACATTTGAATTTCTGATACATGTGACTTTTAAGGTGCATTCATTAAGTAATGTATCATACTCTACATTGAGTAATGGAGATATTATTTCAGTTTTTTTTTCTCAAATTAAACACAGTTTTATGAGCTACTGAAATGCCTGACCAACTAAGTGATTTCAAATACAAAATTTGAAAGAGGTGATACAATACCAATTGAAGTCTTTTTAACTCAACTCTACAATGAATAAACTTTATTAAACCTTCATGCTAATCAATACAGTATGAAAATACTGACAGTAAGGACTATTGAAATGGGCAAAGATGTTTTATGGGATTCATCTTTACAGCCGCCCATTTGAAAAATCAAGAATAAGGTAATTATGTAAATTTCTTATAATAATTAAACCTCAAATTTTATGTTCAATAATTCAAATTCTGTCTGCTCATATCAATATTGTACCAGTATACATCACAATTCACTTCCACAATGTGATGTCAAATGCCTCTAGATATATTAAATATGTAAATTAAGAAAAATAAGTAATTTCAAAGTCATAAATTGGTTCCTAAAATATCATTGCCATGAAACAAAATAAATAGTTTTAGCTAAAGCTTTAGCTAAGCACATTCATACTTCTTTTTAGCCAGAATCTTCCTACACACAAGCGACAACTCTGAGCATAAGAAATTAAAGCTTATTGGCAAGAATGTGTTAACACATTCCTCTTGAGAAGAAGAACTTATCAGCTCTATCATGAATTTATAAGATAACAAAGACTTACTCAGACTGAGTGCAAAAAAACCCTTTTCTCCATCTGTGACAAGACACAGGGCTTGAAACACAGACAAAGAGAAAACAGTGGAACAGTACTAATAATTAGGGCTCAATAATAAAATAACTTTTTCTTTCTGTGCTCCATATCTTGAAATGCTGAAGTTAACAAGCTTTCCTTTTGGCAAGGTCTTTATGAAAAGAATGAGAGAACCTATGATTAATGGTTGCAGAAAGAATAAATAAATGAGGACAAGACTATACTGTGAAAGCAAGCTTGAATAGATAGCAAAAAGTTGCCAAATATGCTGAATAGTTGAAAACTGGCTTTTGTAAAATGAATCACTGAATTCTTTATTATAAAGCTGGAAATTAGTTCTTTTTTTTTTAAATTTAAAACATATAATTCAATAATTGCACAAATTACTTTATTATTTTATTAATTAATTTATTATCTTATTAGGTAAGTTATTATTTCCCTTAATCTATGGTAACTATACCCCTTACTTGTCACTGCAGTATAGCTGGAGGAAAGTAACTTGAATCTTGCAATATACCACTGCATGGTATATTGTTGATGATCCATAGTATAACGGAGTCCTAGGACAACTAGAACAACATACTGTTCTACTGTTCCTCTGCTCTTTCTCACCTTAGGAGTGTGAGAAGTGAAACATTTGAAAATCAGGATTTTGGCATTTTAAAACAGCATTTTAAAGGGGATTCAGAGTTCCTGGCTGTGGCTTTCTATTTGTCTCATAGAATTCTTCTATTATGATTTTGTTTGAAGTAGAAAAAATATACTTTAAGTGCTTCGAATACTTTTAACGAGACCTTCCCTACAGTCCACATTAACATATATTGGAATTCACTGTTGCTTTCATATGTGTTTTGTGACTTTCCATTCCCTCCAAAGTATCATATTTGGAGTAAACATTCAAATAAAGATAGATTCTGAAAGCTTAGTTTGGAAAAAATCCTTTTTTCTTTTCTAACTCTCTGCATGAAAAATCCTGTCTGTCTATGGAATCTGATTGCTTTTTGGTCACTGAATCCTAGGCTTCTTGGTATTTAAAAAAAGAGAATAATTGTCTATAATTTGCAGAGTTGCACAGACTTATTTTGTGTCCAGTCAAATACATTAATTTTCCAGTTCTACATCTCTCTCAAATATTGACTCATATCACTAATTTTTAAAAGATTCTCTCTCTTAAAAAAATTACAAATCATTTTAAGTGTATGAGGCAAGTTTTATTTTGGAAGACGTGGAAAGATCATGGGTAAGAAGTTTGAAATAAGACCAGGGAAAAAAGTTAGGTAAAACATAAAAGGGACCATGTAGGTCCCAGGTTGATACAAAAATAATTTCCATAGAAATTATGGGTAGATGGAGACAAAAACTTTAAGAAAACTTGGATTGAAAAGAAATAGCAAGACCCAGATCAACTGTGGAGGTTGTGAACAATGGGAAAAGAGTGGCACTATTCCTGCTCTTTGCGCCTTTCTAACTTCAGCCAGTGCTGTGCAGTCACTGTCACAATCCAAAACTGGAGCTGGGAACTTCTTCTTGAAGCCATAGTTTCTGCTCTTGTTACAAGGCCTTATTTATCCCTCTTCTAAAATGGCACTGAAAATCTTAGTCCTTATTAATAAGATGCTTAACTGTTATCAAGTTTGAAATTCAATTTGCTAGACAATTGCATACATTTGTTTCCATTCACTGTCGTCAATGCTAGGTCACTACAGACTGAATGCTGCGATTAACTGCCTTCATAAAAGTTAGGAATTCACATGCAAACGTCCCATGCACCAGCTCAAAATTGGCCCCTTTTCAATCTGATATTAGATACTCATTCACTGCTGGAGTGTAATTTTTTTCATTTTATATGTAAATAACTTGCTTTTCTTTCCTCACTAGAGAGCGTTGAGTTATTCATGGTAATGTATTCTTTCATCATTTTTTTTCAGAGTGGCAGTTTCTTCCAAACTTGGAACATCTCACAGCGAGCAGAGAAACCAACATCTTTTTCACACAGCATGATATTAGAATATTTGGCTAAAGGCCCTAAAATATTAAAAAGAAACAAACAAACAAATAAAAAATCTTATTCATGATCCTTGTGTTTACTTGTTATGCTCAATTTGCTCTTTCATGCTTGTAGCACACAAAAGAAATTTTGATGTCTTGGTGTTTTAATGGCCTGGTGTTTCATCTTTATAAGGAAAGAGAGCCTTTTCTCCATCCATTTTCAATGATTTCTACAAGAAAAAAACATGAAGAGGCTGAGAGAGGTTTTCTTGTTAAATGCCATGCTTCTCAGAGCCTCACATTCTGTATGCTGTGGAACATTTATTGAAGGATTGCCCACTGTAAGTTTTAACCAAACAACATATTCTTTCACTGTGCAGAGCGATGTTAAGCTTATTCAGTAACACTGTTTGAAATTTCAACGTTACTTTGAATTTTTTTAAAACCTCTTTTTCAGTACTTTACCTCTTTCAAGATAAAGCAAAGTTAAGAAGGTATACATTTTGTAAATAACTTTCCTATGACAAATATTAAGTAAAATTATGTGCAGCATAAAAGTGATTGGTATGATGTTTGATATATGCACAATAATACCACTACTTAAGTTTGTAATTTTGAACAAAATTTAGCAATCTAACTAATGTACTACGTCATTTGTTGACTGGTATTAGGCTTTTGAAAGACATAACATAGAAAACCAAATGTGAGTATGAACTAAAATCTTTATTTCACTACATGGTTTGTAAAATGATGGTTTCACTGTGTGAAAGGATTGTTGCTTTAATACTGCCCTTGATACTTTCTAACTTGGCTGCACATGTTTGTCTCATATATCCAATAGCACACAGGAGTTGTACTCTAACTAAAACCCTGTGGAATTAATTCTCCAAAATACTCACAGAATCATAGAATGATTTGGGTTGGAAGAGACTTAAAGATCATCCAGTTCCAAACACATCATGGGCAGGCAATCTTCCACTAGACCAGGTTGCTCAAATGCCTTGGACTTTATTAGAAACATAATTTTGTTTAATGTGACTGTTTTCTCTAATTAACACTTCTCTCATTAATAAAAAGGAATATTTACCTTTAAAAGCAATTTTCTTTTAAAATAATTTGCTTTCTGTAACACACCAATAACTCTTCCTCATTTGATTCTTGAAATTATGCCACCAATCAGTGATTTCCACAGTATTTGCCCTCCATCAAAAGGTAAATAATTTTTGTAATTTCTTCTATTAGATTTTGAGAAACCATCTTCTCTTTAGTGAAAAAAGCTTAGGCAGAATTTCCAAAAGGTATACAAATATTTTGTTCATTGTCACAAAGGAATATCTGATTAATTTTCTGACACATGGCAGCCTAAACGCAAAGAAAAACCCTGTCTTTTTAATAGGAAAGTTTAATCAAATTTATGGTGGAAATTTAAAGACTATGACACAAGGGGATGTCTCTTCTCTTTACCTTGAATCTGGGAACACATGGTCCCTGCACGGTTCTCTAGGGAATCCCTACTTCATTACTTTATCATCACGGACCAAGCAATGATCTTGTCTCATTTTTCCTTCTGATGAATGCTCTCAAAACACCAAACTGTTACAATTTTGAAGTATGGTAAAGGATAATAGCTAATGAGACAGACAAGGGGATTGAGTGCACCCTCAGCAAATTTGCAGATGATGCCAAGCTGAATGCTGCTGTTGACACACCTGAAGGATGGAATGTCATCAAGAGGGACCAGAATCTCATGAAGTTTAACAAGCCCAAGCGCAAGGTGCTGTACATGGGATGGGGCAGCCCTGATATCAATCCAGGCTGGGGGATGAACAGATCCAGAGCAGCCCTGCCAAGAAGGACTTGGGGGTGCTGGTGGGTGAGATGCTGCATATGCCCTGGCAATGTGCTCTCGCAGCCCAGAAAGCCAATTGTATCCTGGGCCGCATCAAAAGCAGTGCGGCCAGCAGGGCAAGGGAGGGGACTTTGCCCCTCTACTCTGCTCTGGCGAGGCCCCACTGGAAGCACTGCATCCAGCTCTGGGGTCTGCAGCACAGGAGGGACATGGACCTGTTGGAGTGAGTCCAGAGGAGGGCCACTGAGATGATCAAAGGGATGGAGCATCTCTCCATATGAGGAAAAGCTGAGGGAATTGGATTTGTTCAGACTGGAGGTTTCGAGATGACCTAATTTCAGCCTTCCAGTATCTGAATGGAGCCTACAAGGAAAATGGAGAGAAACTGTTTACAAGGGCATGTAGTGACACGACAGGACAGAACGGCTTCAAACTGAGAGTAGATGTAGATTAGATATTAGGAAGAAACTGTTTATTGTGCCGTAGAACAGGTGGCCTAGAGAATTTGTGGATGCCACGTATCTTCAGAGAAAATTTTCTTCCTGATATCCAACTTGAACCTCCCCTGGTGCTGCTCGAGGACATTTCCTCTTGTCCTGTTGCTGGTTGCCTGGGAGAAGAGGCCAACCCCAGCCTGGCTCCAGCCTCATTTCAGGCAACTGCG
>VZTG01004869.1:181679-226977 GCA_013397845.1 Melanocharis versteri | reverse complement strand
TCCATCAGCTGCTCCTCACAGACCCTTGTTCTGCAGACCTTTCACCAGCCTCACTGCTGTGCCCTGGACTCACTCCAGCCCCTCAGTGTCTTTCTTGAAATGAGGGGCCCAGAAATGGACACCAGACTTGAGGCTTCACCAGTGCCACATACAGAGAGGAAATCACTTTCCTGGTTCTGCTGGCTACATTATTCTTGATACAGGCCAGGATGCCATTGGCCTTTTTGGCCATCTGGGCACATGCTGGTTCAGGTTCAGTTGCTGTCAACCACCACCCCCAGGTCTTTTTCTGCTGGGCCACTTTCCAGCCACTCCTCTCCAATTCCTCTCATTAATTTAAGAATTTTCACAAGTACTTAAAAACAAGTTTTGTTTTCTTTGTTTGTAAATAGTGTCTAACTGTTTACATTTAAATTCATTTCAATTTTGTTATTTATGACCTTACTATCTGTATTTAATTTCAGAAGCCAAGAGAACTAGCCCATCTCAGCAACTAAGATAAACAAGCAGTCTAATAGCGGCATCAGTTTTTTTCATTTCTTTGCGATTTTGCTTTTGTTTCATGATTCTGGTCACACTAGACTCTGCAAAAAAACCCAGCGGTGCATATGTGTGTGTGGTAAATAAAATATTATAATTTTTTTAATTATCTTTTTGCTGAAAGACCGAAACATATAAATGAGGTTTGTAGACAGAAGAGAAGTTTTAAAAAGTGCTATTCCCTGCCTGGTTTGTATTGGGCCTATTATCAAAATTTGTCTTCAAATTGCTTTATCATCCGAGTCAATTTTATTATATGTGCTTCAGTTAGCCACTGGCTAGTTAGCATTCTTAATAGATTCATGGAGTTGAATGGAGATGAGAAAATATAGTTTTCACTCAAATGCAAGTATGAACACAGGAATAATCTGGGATTCCAGCAGGAGTATACTTTAGACAGTTTTACGTGGGAAAAACATCACTGTCAAAATCCAAGGCCTCTAATAATGTCAGCAGACACTCTTGTGAACACGAACAGTATGAAAACTGAGGAAAGCCTCCAAGTAATATCAGAAACTACAAGATTATGAGAACACTTGTCTACAAAATTTGTTTTACAAGAGGAATTGATTGCGTGTGACTGAATGACAGGGGAGAGGATGCTGAACTTCCACTGAAGAAATTCAGAAATGAGGGACTGCAAGATTTCCCAAAAACACCTGAACATTTCTGATGTTGTATCTGTTCCATGATCACTACATCCCTGTCCACCACAGGGTGATCCAAAACCAGACTGTGATCATACAGTCAATAATCACAAGGCTCAGTCAAGGCAAGCAGGTAATTACCAGATGACAGTAAGAGAACATGATTCACAGTTTAACCTAATTACATGCATCAGAAATATGATTACTACATTTTATATAGGTTTTTTGGTCCCCTTTAATTTGACAGTTAACTTATAAAATATGTCTTTCTTCTCTAAAACAAACAAGTATCAAAAATTCTTCATAGGACACAGGTTATGTACTAATTAAAAAGTTATCTATCACAGTTACATAGAAATTATAGAAAATCCCACAATAAGGATGTACAGCAACAAATCAAAAGGGGACAGATTTTGACAACTGGGATTAATTCTCATTGTGGAGTCCAGCTTAAAATTTTGCAATGGCTGTATTTAATTATTAGTTTGCAGTCGGAATATAAGCAAAGGGAAGTGACTTATGTCTGACCAAGAACAATAGTTGCAATAATCATTGCATACACAGTATTTAGGAATGCTGATCAGCAGGGCTTCTGTACATAATCATGTCAAGTCAACATATATAATTTAAAATAGAACAGACTTATCTTTTTTAACATAACAGAAGACGCAGAAATACCAATATAAAACTTCTTAATGCACTCTGCATGTGTAATATATGTTTAGGTGACAGAAAATAAAGGGCAGCAATTGTCCTCACCCTCAAAAATTAATGAATTTAAGAAAAAAAAATTCCCTATACAACCAGTAAATGAGTTAATGTTATCACCTGTTCAGTTGGAAAGTTGTCTGTTTTGGAACCATATCCCAGCTCTCATCTTCTAAATTCTTACTTGTCATACTTTTGATTGTGCAGTACTACATACAAATGAATCAAACCACTGCTGACACTTATATGGGCTCAGTTTCAAAAGTATGGAAGAGGCAAAGAAGCAACACCTACATGTTTTTTGAAGGGGTAATATGGCTGGTTTCAGATGAAAAGAGAGATCTACTCCCAAGAGGACAAAGAAATTGAGCACATCTACATTTTCATTTTTTCTCCATGGTGAGTCTCACATTCATTTTATCATGCTGACTTAGACAACTACATTTAAAAAAGCTTTAAATAACCAATGAAGAATATTACAGTATAAGTTCACGCACTGTTTTGTCTCGTTAAATGAATTTTTTTTTCCCTCAAGAAATAATGAAGTTCCTTAAATGTGAAATAGTTTTTTTTAGGTGGGAGTTCTATGGTTTTGGGGGGGAAAATGTATTCTTTTTTAGTTGGTTGTCATTTAGTATCAGCCTAAAACATGTAATTAATATGTCTATAAAAATTGGCGAAATGGCTTCTAGTAAGAAGACTCATTATTTGACTTTATATTTAATACAACTTTTGTTAAATCTTTTTGGCATGCCAACAAAATTATCAAGCTTATGATTTTGAATTGGGAAGCTAAGATTTTGGGAATAGGTATTTTACCTTTTATCCACATGTGGGAATAAAAACCCCAACAACACTCCATACATGAGTCTGAACCTGCCAGTATTGCCCACATAAATTATCTTTCCTTCCATTACGTACTCTTTTCATGTTGGCAGAAACTATTTTTTAGCATTTAGCTGATTAGGTCACAGCTTGCTTTCTTTCCTTAAACAGCCATGTGAAGTATAATGAATCACATTTTAGCCCTATATTACAAAAGCTTCCTCTTCCTAGGAGAAATAGTTGAAACAGCTAAGAAAAAGCTAATTTAGAGAAGGGCCACGAAGATGATCAGAAGGTTGGAGCACCTCTCCTACTAAGACAGTCTGAGAGAGCTGGGGTTGTTCAGCCTGCAGAAGAGAAGGCTTGGAGTAGACCTCAATGCAGCCTCCAGTACCTCAGGGAAACATGAAAAGGAGAAAGAGGGACTTTTTATACGGTAAAAAGTGACAGGACAAAGTACAACGGCTTTAAACTGAAAGAAGGGAGCTGTAGATGAGATATTAGGAAACTAAATGTTAAATTCTTTACTCAAGAGGGTTTTGAGGCACTGGAACAGGCTGCCCAGGGAGGCTGTGTGTGCACTATCCCTTGTAGTATTCAAGTTCTGTTTGGATGGGGCTTTGAACAACCTGGTCTTGTGGAAGATGTCCCTGCCCACTGCAGGGGCTTGGAACTATGCGATCTCTAATGTTTCTTCCAACCCAAGCCATTCTGTAGTTTATTCTGTGATTCTATGATTAACATAAAAAAGGGAACAGTAGTCATTGATTGGCATGTCTGCTGGCAGGAACTCAGTAATAATTGGATAATATACAGTAATAGTTTTCCTTTTCTTACAGATACATGAAGTACCAGAATGTTCTGCTGAAATTATTCAATAATCTTGTTTTAAAAATTTGAACACTAGCCTGTTACTTTGTTCTGTGTTCTAGGTAAGCTTTAGCTGGAAAAATGCTACTATAGTCATTCTTATACTCTTTTCTTCACAGTCGCCAGCTCACACACACACAGAAGTCTTCTATACTTTGTGGGAAATTATGTGCAATAAAAAGGAAAAAAAATTACATATGTCATTTTCATGGGGAAAGAAAAGAGAGATAAGAACTTTAAACTGCACAAAGCTCTTGCTGCTGCTGTGTCAGCAGTTCTGTAGAAAAGTCAATCACCCCATCATTGCTTCACTGTTCTCTTGACCCTGGAGAGATGGAAGACAGAAATGGTTTCTGGAGAAACAATCAAATAATAAATAACAGAGAAACAGAAGAAAAACAAACAAACAAAAACTTAAAATGTTACATTCATGATAAATCATGGTTTGTTAAGATAAAAGAGTTTTACTAGCAAGCAAGAGCTCACACTTTAACTTTTACCTCTATGCTTGGATTATGATGTGCAGAATATACGTATGGTTTATTGCTTGCTGGAGAGAGAGAAAAGTGAATACTGTGAATAATTCATATTTAAATCCTGTTATTGCTGTATGATTCAAGAAAGAAGAGGGAATATATTGCTATTAAGCACACATTTTATATATTCTTGTCAGAAAATTTTTGGTAAGCTGTATTTTATTACGTTACATTAGCAACTTTCATCATATGCATTACTTCTCCATTAAAACAAAACCGTTTATTTCAACTAATATGAGTAATAACAAGCAGCATCTATTATATTATTAGCTAGGCTGCAGTAAGCTAAATA
This sequence comes from Melanocharis versteri, assembly GCA_013397845.1. NCBI lineage: Eukaryota > Metazoa > Chordata > Aves > Passeriformes > Melanocharitidae > Melanocharis > Melanocharis versteri. The sequence goes on along the minus strand of VZTG01004869.1, from coordinate 222,559 downwards.
ATGTTTAGAAGGTCTGAGAAGACATGAAGGCAAGTAGACATTTTAAAATCACTTTCCAAAGAATATATATCATATATGTCTAAAATAACTGACAGATGTGCATACACACAGTAAAAAAATCACATCTGCATATTTATGTCTTCCCATTAGTGTATATAATTTAATTAGCAGCTTTGCTGTGTAAGAAAAAAACAAAATTGCTTGAAATCCATTTTTAAAAGTTTTTTTAGGACTGTGTGAAAGATTAACGGAAAAAGTTTTTTTACAGAGTTTATTGCACAGGTCTGTAACTAACCCTTAGGTAAAATAAGTGTGAGATACGAAAAGAAAAACTTTTACTGTGAGACATTGTAACACAGAGATTACAGCGTTTACCTGTAATTGACATAGGAAAAAAATTGTAACCTCACAATATAAACTGAGATGGAGGCAATTACACATACAAAGTCTCAGTTCACCATGTTTGTAAAATTCACGGTTCTATGTTTTAACACCCAACTTACACCCCACCCCACTTACACCCCACCCCATCTCTTCAGCAACAGAGGTTTTGATATAGGCTTTTCTGTTTACCCAGTCCTGTTATGGTTTCCCTATACCTCTCTACGAAACCCCTATTCAGGAATTCTGCATATAGAAAAAATATACTGTAACAAAAATCATGCTAAAATTAATGAGCATTTTTCTATTTTCAGATGTGGAAAGTAGGTATTACAACCAGCCCTAAAATGGGGTTTGAAATCTACAAACTCTTAAGATGTCTGTTTTGAATTCACTTGTCTCTGGCAGGTAATGTATCTATTGGCAGTACAAAAGTCAATAGGTCAATATCATCAGTTCACATCTGCCTTTATGCTGAGCCTCTTCATGGCTGATCTGTGTCTCTATGTCTTGTTGATATATTTCTCCCTTCTGTTTAAAAATATAGCCATTTACTATTTTATCTGATCCATATGACAAAGAAAAAAGTCAAAATAAATATTCGCTAGCTCTTGGATTACACTGAATTACTGAATACAACGCTTATGAAGGGAAACAATCCACAAGGAATAAATCTGAATAATAACTGTTGTCTCAGTGCACCCCACCTGAATCTCTGCTTCATTCCTCTGAGTTCTACATGCTGACAATTAACTATAGAAAATGAAAATTTCCTTAGAATATAAAATGTATATCAAAAATGTATTTTGCATCTTTTCTCAGTTAAATTAGTATGTAGTCCAGAATGCCAGTTGGATTTTTTTCTAGAAAAATAGGAAGATATAAAATAGCACTTTTTAGTACCTTGTCTCCTGTTTACTCTATTCTTCCTGTTACTATCTTAATTCTCAGCGTCCTTACAGCTTACAAAAGCCTGTGGTTACTACATGGTGTAATTTATCCCTTAAACCAGTATATGCTTTAATAATGTGCTAACCAGGGTTCATACACATGTTATCACTCCCTGTTTTGCTTTTCTTTCTCCACACAAATGGCCTAAGCCAATCTATTCCTTTGCCTCATCTTTTCAATATATTTTATATGTTTCTTTTTTTTTTTTTTTTTATTTTACAAGCAATAAGTAGTGAAAGTATCCTGGTGCACATTTAGCATACTGAAAGGTCCTTCAGGCAGCACAATAAACTAGTTGAACACACTATTAATTTTTACTCAATTTTGCTGTAGTGGCTGAAAAAAATACTATACAAAATATGGAGTGAGTATTACTTAGTTACTGTAGTTTTTGACGGTGATATAGCTACACAGCTATTTTTAAGGAAAAGCTACACATTTTGCACGATGTCTAAAGAAACACAATTACCCAAAATGTAGTGGAGTATTTTTATCTGTGGGGAAAAAGAAGTGCATGCCCTGAAGCAGAACTTCCAAGATGCTCTCTTGCATCTGCATGCTGCCAGCTAAAAGACCAAGACTATAACTTTCCAATATTTGCCGAAGGAATTGTCTTGAAATGCGTAACTGCAGAGGGGTACACCTGCGAATGTTCTTTGTACAGCAAAGGGTATGACATGGGATATGAGACGTCAACAGAAACCTGTCATTCAAATTCTGCTATGCTAATCTCTGCATGCTGCAAAGCCAACAAATGCTTTTTTCTTCATAATGCCATTTGTGAAGGTAACTGATTGACAAACACAAGAAATTAAAAATAAAATACCTGATTCCCTGCTGAAGTTGGAAGTGAAATCCTTGTTTTACTGGAATCAGCAGCAATTACAATGACTTCACTGGAATCAAGACCATACTTAGGAATTTCCATTTATTATGCTCATACTCACAGAACATTTGTAGGTGCTCTTCCTTTAAACAGTTTTCTACTGAGATTAGTGCAAAACAATTAGGCATGTTAGATAATGCTAATAAAAGCATTTGACTGAAAGGAAGTATTTCTCCCTTATACAGGTGATACAAGTACTAAAGGTCAGTTAAGTACAGTAAATGAAGCCCACACACTGTGCAACTAAATCATTGGTAGCTGTGTACTACCATCCACAGTTTTCAGAACTTTTTGAACTGAGTAAACAATCAATCAGAACATTGTTCTTGTCAAAAATATCCAGTGATGATACCCACTAAAATGCAGAACAAATTGATGATGCTCCCACATTTGTTTTAGCACTATAGTATAAATCAGCAGCATGTAAAAGGGTGATCAGACAACAGAACTGACAGCAGTGTTTTACAGTACTCAATAAATCTCATGCCTGAACAGAAAATGACAGAGCAGCACTAAAAGCACTGTTTGCTTCCCAGCTCTGCAGCCCAGATCCAGCAAATGACTGAGGAAGTTATAACAAGACACCAATGAAATTAATGCTTCAAAACCTGAAGTTGTGAAAAGCTTCAAGATCAAAAAGCTTCCATAAAGCCTCTTTATGACCTCGGTGGTATTTGGACAGATAAGACACACCAGTTTCTGACCTTTAAAGATCTCTAACTGCTTAATGGAGAAGAATTTCAATTTTGGCAATGTCAAACAATTTACAGCTGAACTCACCTCAGTAAGAGTTCTTTCAAAAACTGGTGACTGGTGCCTTCAAAAAAGGGACTCTTGGCCAAACCTGGATTCCACCAGCAGAAAAATTAAAATAATATACTGAAACATGGAATACTTCTGTGCTCAGGGCCTTCACTAAAATGGAACTGTGTAAATTTTAAGTACAACTGATGTTACTGACACACAAGCTAGGGCCATAAAGATCTGAAATTTGGATTAACATCTTTCACTGGGAGATCTTGGGGCACTATTATCCCCTTGGCTGGGGATGAACTAAGGAAACACAATATAGTTCTAACATATCACCAGGACATATTCCTACTCAGGAGAGAGAAAGAAAGGTAGAGACAGACAGAAGGAAATTGGGAAACAAAAAAGGTTCCTTACCTCACTTTTAAATTTCCTTGCTGTGGTTGTCCATCATAAATTGACAAAATATCAAAATCTTCCTCGAGGGCAAAAGTATGAAATGACAATTGTATCCTGTTCCGCTCTCCTGTGATAATGATCCATGTGCAGTTGGCATAATTTGGATAACCATGAGGAAATCCAGGGCTTTCTATAGTACCATTTGGTCCCTGTACTAAGCCTCCACAGTTCTGACCTGAAAAATAAGAAGGGAAAATATGCAGTTGGTTTTCTTTTCCCTCACCCAGTATATATGGTTACATAAGTACCTATATGTAAACTTAATTTTATAATATTTTTTCTAGATTAAAAACAGCACATAAAATTGCATTTATACCATTCTTCCCTTTGGATTAAAAACCCGCATAGCTGGATTTTCTGAAACACTTAACATCTTTTTATGCAGTGAATCATTATTTAAGGTTCCGTAGTATTGACAATGTATGACTTATTCATTCAAATGTGAAATTTCTGCATTAGCCTTAATACCATAAATTCAACAGACTGACAGTTTTAATGGCAATAGAGTGTTCAAAACTTTTTGGCAAATGCCATTTTAAAAGTTTTTACATAAGTACTATAGTATCAGAGCTTCTGATGTTTTGAAACCTACTTTAACATGAAGAGCAAAATGTAGACACATTTAATATGCATTGCGTTGCAACTGACATCAAGATTTCTATACTTTGAAAAAAACAGCAAAATTTCTGTGATATAATATATGTAGTGCCATGTGTTTTGTGGTAAAAAAATTGGGGGTTTTTGTTTGGTCTTTTTGGTTTAGGTTTTTTTTTTTTTTTTTTTTTTGGTTGGTTGATTGGTTGGTTGGTTGGTTTAGGTTTTTTATTTTGGTTTGGTTTGTGTTTTTTGTTTGTTTTGGTTTGCTTTGTGTTTTTTTTTTTTTTTTTTTTCTTAAAAAATAACACTAAGGGTTTACTCAGCAGGCTTTTGTATCTGGTTTGTACATTCTACAGACTTTGTGAGGGCATGATAACTCATTAACAGGAAGTCCTCAGCAAGAAACCTTGATTTACAGTGCACACTGTTGCTAGTTTCCTACTTGATTTTGTTAATCCCACACACAACAACAGTTGTACTGACTCTGAGCTGGAGAGAAGCGTTAATTAAATATTTGAACAGAGAAAAATATGAGGACATTCTGTGTACTGTAATGCTTGGATTATTATATGGATTTCAAGCACTTCAGAACAAGTATAATCCCATATTTTATTGTTATACCTAAACCAGAAAAGTATTTCTGACGGCAATTTTGTTTTTAACTTCCCAGCAGTGGGTCTCTCAGACTGAATCTTTCAGAGAAGTGCTGTCAAATTCTTGTGGGAGGTTTCTAAATCTTAATAAGATGGATTTAATAAAAGGAATTTGCTGCTAAAACTAAAGAACTTAAAAGTAATAATTTTTTACTAAATTTCAAATATAGTAACAACTCTAATGAGGAGATAAAAAGGCTGTGGGGACTCAGGAAATTTTTAAAATAAAAATCTTCTCTGGCATACCTATCATTTGATTCACTTTAATAAGACATCTTTGTTATCTAACATTTGCAAAGAAGGAACCTATTACACCATGAACTTAGCATGGATGTTTCAGTTATGTACTGTTCACTAAAAATTATCAGCATTCTTGCAGATACTTGAAGATGCATTTTATCCTTCTTCCTACAACCACAGGGGAAATGTCATACAAATGCCACAAACAATTTAAAATAATTTAATTACTACAGAACTGATGTTCTGAAAACAGAAAAGGAAAATTATAGTGACAGCGCACCAGCCTGTTACTCTAACCAGCTACTTCGTGTCTCCAACATCGGTTTCTGTAAGTCAAGTACCCCTTGCAAGCTGTGCTGCACAGCAGCCTTCCTACCACTCGGGTGTGAAAGGTTTGCTTTGAAAAACGAGAGCTATCAAGTGCATCTTAGCAATTCATCTAAAATCTGTCAGACAGAACCCCATTTTAGGAGAAGAAATTTGTAATTCTAGTGTACAAAGAATATAGCACACCATATGTAACTGCATATGTAACTGCAGTATCTTAACTACATTTCTGGCATCCACGGAGACACATTATGTCCCCAGTCTCTTTCGGAACCCTAGAGCTGGCTTAAAGTAAAACTTTATTAACCTTTATTTTTAAACTTTATTAACTTTATCGTTATATGGTTATAAAGTTTATAATATAAAGTTTATTAACTTTTATTTTTAAACTCCATATTGCTGGGGTAGTAAGTGAACCCCTACAGCCCCCACATGGCCATAACTTAGCAGTTTCCTTACACAGATGCTTGTTATCTACTTGCAGAAGTTTTTGTAACTGCCAGTGATTGCTCCCAGTTTTATTCCAAAAGGTGTTTTGTGCTCCTATCTGTAGATACAGGTTATCGTGCATTATTATTTTGGAAAATAAAAAAACTCTAATGAGAAATAAGGCAGAAAATGTTTTACCACTGTTTAACTTCAGCATTTCTTACAACCTAGAGTCCCTTCCTTCTCCACTTCGCTTTTGCTCTCCTGCATATGTATACCTCCAGTTCTGAAACTATTCATACACACATTGCCTATTCACTTTGTACCCAAGAAAACATGAGGCAAAAGAGAATCACAAAGAAAAACAATTACTGTGAAATGCTATTTAGGTTTGTTCTTAATTTTATATGCATACAGAAATATATACTTATTTACTTAGTGTTCAGTAAAAAAAAACAGTAAAAGTCCTAGAAGAAATTTAATACACAGTTAACTCCCAGCAAACTCATTACCGCACACTCACAATTTCAAGGAAAATTTTGCTTTTGAAGTAAGCAATATTCAAAGAGGTTTTAAGAGCTATACAGACCCTAAAACACATCTCCTAAGTCTATCTCTGCCTAGTTCAGACACAAGCATGTTTACAGAGCAGAGTGTAGAAAAAAAATGCCAGCTGCTATCTGTATAATACCTATTTTTTCAATATATGTAAGTCTAAAACCTTCAGAACTGTCAAATGTTACACCCCTTCAAAGGAGTAAATTCAGCATCAAATCACTTAAGAGAGGTTGAGTTGGAGGATATACTTGGAGAACAGGAACAAAGAGACTTAGGGTGACAGGTAGCAGTAAATTAGATAGGAGTTGAGCATACAATATCGCACAAGAAATAATGCAGTTTCTGATTGCAGACACCACAGACCAGTAAGATTACACTGATGAGATTAACTAAGAATATTTTGTTTCTTATGTATATTTTAAGAGAAGAAAGAGTCAACAAAGTAAAGAAAATAAACATATCAACAGTGGAAAATGTTAAAAAAATTATCAGCAGAGATTAAGCAGAGATTAAGTAGTTCTGCTGGGCTGAATGTTCACTGAATATCACTGAATACACCCCTAAAAGGTCTACTCCTACATTTCACTTTAGCTTTGGCCTTTGTGTCAAATAACAAAATAAATACTGCCATTTTTCATAAGATGTGCAGTCACTGATTGAGTACAATATTAGTACACTGAATTATTTTAATACTAAAGGTGTTTTAGACTGCCATTATTTGTATGATACCACATAATTGTTTATATGAGTATAAACTATGCTGTTATTATTATTTTTCTGTCATATCTTGTCAGTAAGAAGATATTTCTGGACAGCTATGTCCAGATAAGGATATACCTTATGATATAAAAAGTGTATTTTAAGAAAACTGATGCTCTTGGGTTGTAGCTGAAAATTGTTTTAAGTGACTATAGAGTTATTCTGTTTTCCAAAGTTACTTTGCATATCCTGTACCAGTTCTATTGCACCTATGTTGCTCAGGTTTAACATTTCTCAGTTGTGATCCCCAAGTGAGAGCCAATGAAGAAAACAAAACACTGCAATTTTGCCCTAAATACTGGTGTCAAATGGGTGGTAGAATCACTAGGAATCAGTATGATTTTAATACTGCTTTTCTGTATGATTTTGAACAAACTTCACAAAATACAAAGTTAGAAAACACTTCCTAAATAAATCTGATTTTTGTTTTCCTGGGCCTTTAGGTTTATTTATCACATACTCTCCCTACACATACTTCCCACCCTGTTTACCATATTCATTGACTTCTTTTTGTTTGTTTGTTTCAAGTTTCAAATGTTCTACAAAAAACATCCAAAAAGGAGCACTTCTCTTCTTGTAATTTGTATAGTAGTCTGTGGAAAACTAATATATATGTATACATATACATATTTATATAATAATAGGGATTTTTGCAAGATGCTAGTATTTTGAACAAGAAAACTATACAATGCATCAAAACTAACTCTAGTTAAGTCAGTGATGCTAAAGATATTTTGATCAATCATGATAATAAAAATGAAGTCCCATTTATTCTTATGACTTTAGGTAGTATCTTCCATTCTGGAGCTACAGAGGCTGAGAAGATATGTCTAGCAAGATCGGATCTTCCTCATTCTTTGACATAGTTTCTAATATGAATTTGTTGTATAAGTAAACTTTATAAGTAAGAACAGCTGCGCTCAGCCAGATCAAAGGCTCATTCTGCTCAGTACCTTTTCTCCAGGAGCAAGTCAAAGGAGGGAGGACTTCAGCAAAAAACATCCCTCCCGTTCATGAGCACATCTCAGGACTGTCTTAAAAGAAAGATATTCCAGTACCCTTGTCTTTCTGTTTAATAGTCCCTGAAAGATTTCTTTCCTGTGAACTCATCTCTGAGTCATCCTCTGAGTCTATAGTAACTTCTAGGGTCTTTCAGGTATTGTAGAGGGAATCCTATAACACAAAAAACCCCTTTTTGTTGTTAGTGTAAGGTTCATTTGACATCCCAGTAAGTTTATGTATGAAAAGAGAACATACTGATGATCTTTATCTATGATTTCTATGCCACTTAGCATCTCCTGGACCTTTGTCAGGTTCCAGCTTCTTTTTTTTTTCCAAGTTCAAAAGTTCCATTTCATGTGGCTGTTCTTTGCACCTAAGCCATTTTATCACCCTTCTGTGAGCATTTTGATGCTGTGTTATACCCTCTATGGGACAGGGATACCAAAACTTCTTGTAATATTCAAAATGTGTATACGTCATTTATACAGTGATAATTGTAATCCCTTTCCTCTTCTCCCTCTAATTTCGTATCTTCTTTTCTAAGGTGAGTAGTAGCTTGACATTTTATATGACTATGGATTGTCACTAAGATTTCTTTTCTCTGGAATTACGGTGAGGCTAGAGCCTGTCATTTTACATAGACAAATGTGATTTATTAGATTTCTTACAGTTTATTACTATGTACATCACATCGCATTCGTCTACTCTGAATTTTATCAGCTACTCCAACACCTCCTCACCTGGTCACATACGGCTATTTTTTGTAATTCTTCACAATTGCTCCTCATTTTCATTAACTCATCGCTTCCTATCATCACAGTCAGTTCATTGTTTACCCTCCTTTGCAGATCACTTATGAGCGCGCTGAACACACATGCCAGCACAGATTTCTTTGGGATGCCATGGTGACTCCTTCAGTTGCAAAAAAATAACCATTTTCTCCTAAGGCACAACTTTTAACCAACCTTTCACCAATGTACAACTTTCTTATGCCCTACCTGATTTATTTCCTTTACAGTTGTTACTGGGGAGCCTTGTTCAATGTCTTTTGGAATTTTGATGACCTTTATCCCCATTCAGGCTGACTCATTCAGAGAACTCCAATAGGTTTGAAAAGCATATAATTTTAAACTTTTTCTTCCATATGTCATATTTAATCATGTGTCAATCATTTTTTTCCTTAACAGAGTTTCCCAACACAAATTTCAGGTGTTCCAGCTTTTATACCTTGATGCCCCTTGGTCCAAAGGTGAATTGAAGCTGGAGATTACTTTTGCTGTGCAGCAATTTTTTTCCTAGATTGTCTTTTAAACTCTGAATAGCACATGGTGCTTGTGACATTACTGTTTATTTTGTCTGTTTGTTCCATAACCTGTTCTACCAAATTTTCAACTTTAAACAGAGGAATTTTCCACAGAGAACATTTCAGGCATGGGAATTACAAAGCATATATATTTTTTGCTGTCTTCCTTAATCTTGCCTTTATGTTCTTAGTATCTGTTGGCCCAGAAAGACTCTCTTGCAGCGTTCTTGCTTCACCTGTGTTTAAGAGAGGAGTCATTTTTAGTTTTACAGTGTTGGCCTGCAATGCTCTTGGACACTAGTGTTTTATTTCCAGAAAAACCTTCGGAGAGGGCTCAGCAGCCCCTAAATCTTCCTGGGACTTCACTGATATGCCTACTTTCACTCAGCTTACCTTGGGATTATCTCCCCCTGGCACAAAACAGCATTGACCACTTACTATGGATATAAAGCAGGATGAGTCCCGTCATCTCTCTCCTATTCTTATTTGTGAGGCCTTAATTATGAGAGTTGATGGTTAGAGCCTTCAATAATTTTAAATCCTCTCTCCTGCACAACAAATTCAGACACACGTCTTTCATGTCCCCAGAGCACCTCGTGCCTGCAATTTTGACTCCTTTAACCCAAACATGTTCACAATTGCAGAACTTTGTTACTGCAGGGTTAGCCACAACTTAAATGACTTAGAGCAGCAAAGTGCATGACAGCAACAGTTTCATAAATATGACTTTTAAGAAAAAGTATAAAAAATAAATGTTCCTGATAGTGCAAAGAAGTGTTATGTATACATAGAACAAAAAAAGATTTCCTGTTGAACTACAACAGATAACTGCAGATTTAAATAGTTGCTGCTATCAGTTGAGACAGTGGAGCAGTAGACAGCTCTAAGACATGAATAGGTGGTTTGCACAACTTGTTTCAACTATCCCTTTTTCCTTTCTCTTGTGTTTTTATATCCTCTCTTTGTATTTTCTCCTCTCCTGAGCTCTATGTAATCTGCCAGCACTTCCTACCCCCGCTTAGATCTGCAGGCCCTGCAGCCGCTGCCATCAGTTGGCTGAGCTCTGCACTGGGCCTTCATCACTTCATCCTCATTAGTATAACCTCAAGCCATCTTCTGACTGTCTGTCTTACTACTCAGTAAAACTGCTATTTCCTAAAGTAACTTCAATCAAGAACAGAAATGTCAAATGGGCAGAGAGGCAAAGGCACTATTCTTTGAGGACTGTTTTAAATAGCATGTAGCTACTTCAAGTGTCCTTTAAAAATCCATAAAAAAACCTCACAACACCATTATGAGGCACTTGCCAGGGAATTAATCAAATCAGAAGGTACTGAGACCCTTTTAATTTAGGCCTCACTGAGGATTTATTCATAAGCAAGCCATTATCTTTGCTGGCATACCTGGAGCATGTGCCAGCACAGAGATCTCACAAAGCAGGCACCTGCCCCACACCAGGGTCTGCTTGCTGTGCCCACCATCACCTTCCAGCCTCAGGCAGAATTGGTACCACAGGGCTTCAATACTTCAGGTATTTAAACACACCTAAGACAGTCCTAGCGCAATGTGAAATGAGAACAGTGTAAATTTACTCATTATGTTTTTGCAAGAATCAGGCAAAAATAGTTCAAGAGAATTAGTGAGAATTTTTTCCAAAATTATTTGATCTGAAATAATTAATGGTGGGGGGCCAGTGACTGGGGAGACCCCAGTGAGCGACAGCCTGTGCCAGCCCCAGGTGGGAGCTGGCCAGAACCCATCTGGCTGCAGTGCAGCACCGGGAGCCAGCGCGGGTGTGCGAGTGTGTGGGTGCTGGTGGATGTCTGGACAGATGTGGTGATGAGCAGGGGACGAGAAGAGGGACACAGGAAAGCTTCTTCAAGGACAAGACCCTGGGCTGGGTGACTAATGCAGACCAGGGAAATTGTAGCCAGCTCCGTGGGTGGGTGAGTGGCCCCAGGCCAGAGGTGGGAAACCAGGCGAGGCTGTTGGTGCTGCCTGAGTTTTGTGAGTGTGTCTGACTCTGTTCATCCATGCAGTTGGCCGCGTGCATGTGTACATGTGTACATGTGTGCATGTAGACATGTGTACATGTGTACACGTGTACGTGTGTATGTGCTGTATTCTTGTGCTCTGTGTGCCTGCACCTCCTGGGAAAAGCTGCTCAGCCTTGTCACTGCCTGTGTCTGGGAAAGAGATGGGGCAGCCTCGCCTCTTCTGGCTGCCGGATTCAACCCTTCCAAACACTATCAATTGCTTCTGAATCATTAAATATCTTGTAGCTTGGCACTAAGGGTAAAAATAGACAAAAAATGGCAGCTAAATTACAAAACTTAGATGGATTTCCTTTAAATACAGATCTATTTAAACCCTGCAATTTTTGGCTGTGACCAGTCTAGGACCTTCATGGAGTCCCTCTCACATGAGATGCTTGAATGCATGTAATAGCCTTAAATTCTGATGCAGACATTCACAAGGTGACTGGAACTTCATCAATCTATAAAACATTTTAAATTCAGACCTTCTAGCCACAGGATATATATTCATTGATTTTGCTGATGAAATATAAAAGCTAGTGTTTTTAAAGTCTCAAATTAGTATTCTGTGAGTCAGGCACCAGCTTTTTGGACCATTTCCTATATACATTTAAGTCTTTATCCAGAACTCAACTGAAATTAAATTGTCCTAAAGGTTAAAGATTAATATTACTATTCAGCAAGAAATTCTGAAACAATTCTGGCATAATGCTAGCTTTGCTGTGTACCAGAGCAAAACATCTTAATTGCTGGTACGTTAAAGTTTTTATTTTAATGAAGTTCTAAATGCTGAAATGCATATTATGCATAAACTGGATTATGCTGCCATTACAAATTGAGAAAAAGATATTTCATGTTCTCTTTTCAATACTGGATTGCCCAAAAAGACCAATAAATCAGTATTCACAAAGGTTAATGGAGAAATAAAATGTGGACAATATTCTCTGTGCAGGAAATACCTTTTTTTTTCTAAAAAGGATTTTAATACTTAAAAAAAAATCCAGTGTATAACACTATCAACCGAGTGCCACTGGTTAGTAGAGGCAAAAAAAAATAAGATCATAATCAGTATTTCAAGGCTACAGCTTGACAGTGCTTCCTTCTGACAAAGCAATAAGTTCTTAATTAAAAGCAGCTAGATTATAGGAAGTTGGTTTATCCCTTTTCCTTCAAAAAGATATATTTTATCCCAGTAAAGCAAAGATCTTTGCATACTCTTTTTTCTTCTTTTGAATTTACTCCAATTGTTCTTAAGATCCATCAAAATGAAGGAAAGAAAATGCATTGAAAAGAGAGGAAAGCAATGCAAGTCATATACCAGATTTGATATATATAGAAGGTGGTGTTAAAAAAAGTTCTTTTAAAGAGAGTAAGATCCTACATTTTAAAATGCTGAGCTAAAGGCAGGCTTAGCACCCTTGAAAAAAAGACTATTCTTCATAGATGCAAACTCATTCGGCAAATGGAGATCACTGAGGACAGGTTGGATTTTATTTTTCTACTTTTCTAAGATAAAGTAAAATAAATTGAGGCTTTAGGTAAACATCACTATTACTTTTACAGTTTCTTAGCAACAGCTGGTAGAGAGCATTGTACAGCTCAGGTAGATAAAAGGAAAGTGCTGATTTCATTGTTTGTGAAATACTTAAACAATAAAAAATAATCTCTTCTGAGCTTCACTGGAACAGGAGCAACACAACTGTAGGCAAACTACTCTGAGAATTTCTTTACTTCTCTTCTGCCCAGCTCCTGGAACATACAGGATAATTGTCTGTACCAAATCTAACCACTTCAGCATTGTTACTTTGAATTTCATTTTTTATTGATGCCTTTTATTGATACCCCTCTCCCAGACCACTTCACTGGCAGCCTTGCTCACATGTCAGGATCTTACAGCAGGTTTTCTTATTATAATCTTTGTCACAAGATGCCTACACCAAGAGGCTGAAAAGTGTGCTATAGTTCAAGCAGTTTAAACTACTACTAAAGAACTTATTGTCAGAAGGCCCAGTTCTGAAGACCAGGAAAAATCCATTTGTCTCATTGTAACTGCTCCACGAACATCATCTACATTAACTACTTTCTTTTCCATGACAGGTATTACTTTGTGCATCACTTCTGTTATCCAGCAGGCTTTCCAGCATTTTTTTCCATTGTGTGACCACAAAGCCAGTCCAGAAAAGTTTTCAAATTTGTTCATCTCTGTTACTTGAATTCATCCTTTCATTTAAAACAGAGTGGAGGCAACTGATATCAACTTCAACAAGAAGGACAAATACTATCTTCTAAATTAAATTGCTAAGTCATAATGAGGAAAAAGAATGAGTGACAATAAATTTTTCAATAGTCATTAGAGAAGTTTCGTTTTCAAAGATGGAAGACATATTTTTAGAATTTAATTTAGAGAGATCAGATGACATTACATCAGGGTTTAATGTTAAAACCTTCACTTTGTTAATAAAATCACATTTTGCAGGAAGAATTTTATTCATAATATTAAAAATTATATTATATGGACCTATTGCAAGAAATCATGAAACACTCTTCTGGACAGGTGCATTATTTCTGTGCACATAATTGTGCCTCTGATTTATATGTGAATTTTTTATAAAGCAGAATACTTGCACTATGCAATGCATATACAGGAAAGATGAATTAAAAATTAACATTGTAACAGCACATAGTATTGCAGCATTAGCAAAGGTAAATATAATCAAAACATAGGTAAAAGGACAACACGTGCAGGCATAAAACACCAATTTACACACACAAAACATACACAATCTATGACATCCATTAACATCACCAAAATTGGAAAGATGCAACAGGCACACAGTCCCTCGAAATTATAAAATCAAAGTACAGCTGGGTGAGGAATTCATGAATGGAACTGAAATGATGTGTTCTAATAATCTTAACCACAGGAAATTTAGTACCTTATGTTTTGTCTCTTACTGATGTGTTTACACAGTATTAAAGTAATCTCTTATTTTAATGGGGCAATGGGATGGCATGAAGGGTGATGCAGCTGCTGTGCCTGAGTCGTGATGTCGGTAGCTAAGATTTATGCACAGCTATATTCAGACTGGAGTAGTTAACCACCATCTTGCAGCATCAATAACACTCGCAATTGAATGTGTAGCTATAGGTCTGCATTGCTCCAAATCCTTTGGCCTTATCTACATGAATCCAAATGGTGCCAAAATGCTGCTAGTCTGATTTGGTGCCCCCAGCTCATACTGGAGTAAAGGAATAAGGAATAGGATGTTTTTCTGTATCATTGTAAGAACTAGTTCTATTTTTCCCATATGAAATAGAATGTTTCAGTGTTATGTTTTCCACTGTGTAAATCTAAAGCAATTTTTTATATTTGTAAATAATAGCAACTAATGTCGTGAACTGTGAGAAAAATGCAATCAGCATTACCTTTAAGGTACAGCTGATTAGAATAATATTTTATAAATAGTGTATATATATATGTCTATTTACTAATTAAACACCTTCAGCCCCTGAAAATGATTCAGATATGCTACAAAAATAAAAGAAGAATTCAAATAAATTAAGAGACTTAGATGATAGTACAAACTGGAACTATAAAGATGCAAGAGGATGTTTATGATTTACATAATTAAGTAATTTCACCTAACAGTGCAACACTCCAGCTACATACCACACAAAAGTTTCTCATGGAATTATGGTGGACTCTGTTTTTAAATACCAAATTGAAAAAATCATGCAAATATTCAATTATTTATGTTAGGTAAATCACATGATATTGAAGAACCAGAACTTATTTCAAGCCTTTTCATCTAGCCTGTGCCCCCACATACTGTGTCTACATCACAACACACAAGCACTATTTCAGAGACTAGTCTTGAACTCGATTTCTCAAAGGGATTTTTAATCCTTGATTAAGGCATAATTGAAATACGCAGAAGAGATCTACTCTTTGCAAGAATATTACAAGCAAAACCTTATTTTGTCCATTTTATGTGAAATAATTTACAAAAGGAAAAAGCTGTCTGCATCACTGACTCATCCTCAGGAACCCGTGTGACTGACAGGAAATGCAGAGCCAGAAGCAGCACAGCCAGTAGATGATATTCATGTTGGCAGTGTTAAAGCTGGTTGTGCCAGGGTGGGTGAAATGTAGGCTGATCTGCCATGTCAGGGCTGTGTCTGTGGTGCAGAATTGCTCTCAGCCCTGTGAGCTATTCTAATGTTCATAGTCACTGCTTCCACAAAATGACATAGAGATTGTCTAGAATATTTTTAATTTACCACCCGCAGGAGATACCCTTATGGTTCCACAAGTATTCCAATGCAAACAATTTTCTAGACAAGGTACAAACACACCTTTCTCTAGGACTAAAATTTTTGGCTTTGATATTTACGATAATCCAGTGACCTGACTTTATATAAAATAGCTGAGGTATGGAGGTGGTGAGGGGTGGAAGACATTGGTCCTGAGATCCTAGCTTTTCTAAACAGTAGCACAGTGTATCTGACTATGGAAGTGTCCAGGGGTGTTATCATACACCCACTGAAGTCAATGCCAAGGAATCCATAGACCTCAGTGACAGAAGAATCTGCTTTGTAAATACAGACTCCAATAATTCACATATCTGTCCTTCTTCCAGGAGAAAAAAATCCAAATGGGAAACTATTGGAATGGCTCAAGAGAAGTGCACATGTCTTTGGAGACTACACATGGCTCTCAACAAGAGCAGGATAAGAATCTAAAATATTAGCTTTCACTCATGTTACATCAGACTGCATTATGTCATGCTGTCTCGCATCTCACCTGACAGGCACATTTCTGTTACAAAACATAAAAAGACAGAGAAAACACCAGTGATTTGTAAACACGTTTATGTTAACTGAGGTGAATAGTCAATTAGCAGATACCATAAAACAAGCTCTAATTAGTTAGAAGATTCTTGTGCCTAAGAATAAAAAGCCTTATCAACTCCTCAATTTTATACAAGTAACTATAAATGATTAATTCAATGAGCACTGTACTAGTTATTAAACTACAGCTGCATGATTTACTCTTGAAATTCTGAAAGTGCTCGCTTCTGTCATGCCCTTAGCACACCTGACTCCCAGTTCACCCTTCTATCTACAACTTTCCTTATTCAGGGAAGAACGTGATCATATGTATGTGAAAAACACTGACCATATGGCTCCTGTGGTAGAAACTCTAAAATTAAATTGTCCACAATGGCTTGCAGGACAGACAGCAAAATGTCATTTGATGCTTCAGCTATATTATTGATTATTTAAATTGATTATTTGCTTCAGCTGCAACCATAGCATCTTTCTGTCATTGCAACCTATATCTGAAGCTGTGTAAATCAAGGTATGGTCATGAGCTGCAGTCATCCAGTCCATACAAACAATGTTCTTACAATTTCAAAGAAAAAATCTAGAGTATTAGTGTATGTGAAAACAAATTTAAGATTCACAGCATTGTATAGTTTATAAAAACATCTGGTCATTAAATACCATATTTATTATAAATAAAATTATTACATAATTAAGCAAATATTGTTTGTGATTCTTGTCATTTGACACAACAGGTATTTTCCCACATTTATATTTATAAAGTGTTTATTCTGTAGGCTATTAAAACAACTAGAGCCAGCAAACAGAACGTCAAAAGTCACATATAAAAATATTACCACATACAATTACAGTACTTGAAGAATATGAGACACCCACAAACACAGTTCCCTCCTTTTTGTTCTATTCATTAAAAAAAATCTTCAAAAAACAGGTTTATTACTAAATATCATTGATTTATCTCAGTTATTTATCTTATGCCCTCTTTAAGACAACTGTCTTTGTGTCACACTGCAGATTTTCAGTTGATGCAAGCTGGCATGTCTTCACCAGCTACATCACATCGGATCAACTGTGACACTAGTTGAATTTCCAACACTTAAAATGATTCTATCTCCTTCCTTCATTCCTTCCTTCCTTCTTTCCTTCCTTCCTTCTTGCCTGCCTGCCTCCGATTTTCAAATGCTTCTTTGGCAATAGCATTTTATTATTTACTCTCTGATCTGATCCTCTTAATGATACTCAAGCAATTCCTTTGCTACTTCTACGCTTCTGAGGCAAACCCCTGTATACATGACTATTAATCAAAGAAAGTGCAGGGAAGAGGTCTGTTTACTGCTTTTCTTAAATATTTTTCCAGATTATTTGGCTATTTAGTTGCATGATGGACAGAATAGATACTGAATTTAGCTGCAATTTCAGTTGCTTTTGCTATGTGAAGAGCTGCAGGAAGACTTTGTGATACTGAGAAATCTCATTTTGGCACAGGTACAGTAACACTGTGCCCAAGCCCATCTGAATTTTGCTCACATAGCAATGGGTTCCAAGCTACCTATTAGAACTCAGGAGAGAAATCGTGAAGGAGCTGGACTGTTGGAGTAATTTGTTCATAAAACCATGAGAGTAAAATGTCAAGATAATGTTTAAAATTATTAGATGAAAAAAGCAGAACTGTCATTAAACCCTGCATTATCTCACTGTCTAATCTGCACTCTGTACACGAGTTCAAACCCACTATCTTATCAGAAAAGATGTAAATAAGAATTATAGGAATGATTAAAAGCAGGAAATAGCTTCTGCCTAGGGAGCCTGTATAGACATCAATATTTTAGCCTGCAAAAGAGACCGCCGAGGGTGAAGGTGGGAGATGTTGACTGCATCAAAGGGTTAAGAAAAGGTATTCTTCTGTCTTGTTTTTCATTCCTCTGTTTTCATTCCTCAAAACACTCCTTCTGCTGATAAGTCCAAACCAAAAGGAGATTTATTTTCACCTAGTGCATAAATAAACAGTGGAACTCATTTGAACAAGAAAGCAGTTATACTGTAGCTAAAGGGAAATTAGCAGAAGAAAAAAAAAAAAAGAATGGAAGATACATTCAGATCATTTTAAGAGAAAACATAAATCTTTGGCTTAGCAAGTCTCTTAGACACACAGGCCTAGAAGTATCTTTGAAAATATGCTTACATTCTTAGCTTTTCTAGACATCTGCTATTAGTCAGTGACATATGTAATACACCAGACTGTGGACTTTGGTCAGATCCAGCAAGCGGGAGGTATCACTGAGGAGGGATAGACCTCCAAGCATCAAAGGTTATCCATGTCAGATTCTGAATAACCTCCAATGACTAGGTTTTATGTTTTAACACTTTTGTTCTCTTCTTCGTTGAAAGGCACTAACAAGCTGCGCCTTATTAAGGAGAATATTAGCCATTCTTACCCTTTGCTTTTATTGCCTTCATGGAAAATATTTACAGAACTAACTACATTGGTTTCCCTTTCTTTGTAAGACTCTTGTCTTTTTTTTTTTTTTCTGCCAAATAAAAAGAAGCATTACATATAGCAGCCTGATCAACTGTTATAGTAGCTGATCAATATTCATAGCGATAGTAGCTATTAATGAATGTCTTAAACCACACATTTATAAAGAAGAGGATTTTCCAATTTCCCATGAAGCATTCATACTATGTGAGCTTTGGCAGACCTCATACTTGCGTAAAACATTTTTATTATTTTTTGTCTCAGTAGGAAGCAAGTGAAAGGAATACACATGGATTAGACTGCCACCACGAGACTATACTGAGCAATAATTTATGAGGAAGAAACGCTTTCTGTTCAGCAAGAAACAATAGTTTGTAAGAATATAACAGTTTGATCCTTGATTTTCACAGACCCTGTTCACTAAACATCATCTATTAGTTTGCAACACCATGCCTAATTTGTGCTGAATCTTCTAAATATGCCACCTTGATGCATTTACAGGCACCATGAGTTGTAGAATGACCTTGGAAATTTCCTTTGGGATGTTGGCATTTATTTAAGAATGATATTATTTCTTTGCTGGACTAGCTGGACTATCAGCAAGTTGCAGAAGGCCACAAAAAAGGTTTAGTTAAACACCACAGAAATTTTTCTGAAAGCCTTTCCCCACAAAGACAAAATGTTTTAAGAATAATAGAGAAAAAACACACATTTTTCTCATAAAATAACTGATTTTTTGGTACTACAGGCCAGCTCTTCAATCAGCCAATTAAGCAAGTTGTAAAATAATGGGGTAATAGGCAGTTGCCTATTTCACAGTGGGAAAATGTGTCTGAAACCTTGAAATACTGGGTTGTCATGGTGGGAAGATATTCCTTGAACCAAAAACTTCCATGAGACTGCTGTTTTCACATACAGGCTTCTTGAAAATATTTACCTTTCAAAAAGGGTAGCAACTGAAATGATTGACAAAGTACTTGAACAAAACTAGTTTTGATCCTTAGAAGACAGACTTTCCTTAAGCTGCACACAAGATGTGCGGTCAGAACTGTGAAACCCAAAGTAGAGACAGGAGCTTGCCTCTTACAAAGATGAAAATATTTGCACAGAATAGCAAACAAGAGAGATGGGTGCAATTAACAAATCTGAGTGAATCAGTTTTTCTAAAATAAGCAGGCAGGTGATAACGATATATTCCTGCAGATTTAGCTTCTATATAAGAGCTGATAATCTGTTTCATTTCTAATAAAAGTGCTTACATTTCAGACTGAAAATAAAGAAACCTTTAGTAAGCACCATGTTTTGAGTTTTTGCAGTTGGAGTACTTTCAGCATTTCAAGTGAGAAGGTCCTGATTTCCTCTCCAGGATAACAGTGCTATGTTCTTACTAACCTGACTAGTGAATTTTTCCTTCTAGCACACAGGTGTTTTTTGGTCCTATTTGGCATTAAAAGCAGTTGCAAATGAAAGCTTTTTTCGATGAAATTATATTAATACAAATATTTTGATTTGAGTTCATACAGTATTCATCAAAGTTAAATGCAGTGATGACATTTTTACATCGCACTTGCTGTTGGTGATCGTTATTTTGTGGAATTGTACCATTCCTTACAAGAGTGACATGACATGTTTTAAGGCTATTTTCTTCCAATTCCTCAATCAAAATTTATTATTTGTCTTGGGTATGTTAATATAATATCTATTTCTTTTTCTAGTTCTACTTCAGAAAAAAATCAAAACTAGAGGAAAATAGTATCTTTGTGTTAAACTGTGCTTGGTAGATGGAATCACTGTATGTCTCTGCTATGTGCATGAAAATACAGTTCAACTAGAGTCAGTTGTGACAACAGATTTTGTGCTTGAATCCTAATTTTAGAACACACAACATCTCCACTGATTCCTTCCTGAGGAAGCAGGCTAAGGCTCCATGTGGTTTCTGGGACTGAACAGTGAGTGTGTGTACCTCATGCTCACACGTTAATGGTACGTATTCAAACCCAATAGTACCATGGGTCAGTGACTCCTCTGGGCTGCATGCTTCCAGTTACTTCGGTCTGGAGCAAAGTATGGTACCATAGAGAGGAAGAGGAGGTGTTTTTCCAAAAATCACCACAGTGTGCATGACTGCTACACACACACACACACTCTCACACTCACACCCTCCACTCACAGATTGGGAAAAACTAAGAAACACTGAACTAGAATAAGTGGGAGAAAGAACTAGATCCATAGGCAAAGGCTGTGACAAAGAAAGGCAAAAGATTTGTTAGTTTTTTGGGGCTTTGTTTTTAAAAGTCTTAGAAAAATCATAAATATATGCCTTATTAAAAAATAAAAACAAAAAATACATAAACGTAGATGGTGCTTCTTTAGTTATGAATGCTGACAGTCTTTAGTTGTATGATCACATATCCATACTTTTAAATTCTCTCCTTCACATCCAGTCTCCTTCCATTTCTTAACCACCTCTCTTACTTTGTAAACATTCTCCAGTTCAATGTCATTATTGCTCTCTCCTAAAAAACATGTTTCTTCTTCTTCATACAAATAATCTACTTAAAAGAGTAGAGGGTAATGGAAAATAAAATCTAGAACTTTTAGTTAGGTCATTGCAATTTTGTTGCTGCAGTTTTTCCAAATTCTAATTTTTACTATGATAGAAAATTTATGCAAGTAGACTTATTATATATTCAGGCTCCTCTAAAGAGGGATTGAAATTTCCCCACAAAGAGAAATCTGCCAGGAACGTAGCATTCATTAAATATTATAGAAAAGTATGCAAAAAAAATTCTGCTCCCCCTAGAGAGTTTAGGCAACTGCCTCAAAAACCATATGAAGTCTAGTTGACCAAAGCTGCTTAATTATGCAGACCTCATATGTTTCAAAATATTGTACTAGAGGAAAACTATGGGGCAATGACCTTTGTGACAATTAAACACAAGTTTATGTTCACAGAATGGTTTGGACCAGAAGGGATCATCTAGTCCACCCCTCCGCTCTAGGCGAGGACACCTACTTGGCTGCTCAAAATCCAATCATATCTTGAACACTTCTGGGGATGGGTCAGCCACAGCTTCTCTGGGAAGCCTGTTCTACTGCCTCACCACTCTCATCATAAAACATTTCTTCCATTATATCCACCATCTTTCAATTTAAAACCATCGTCCCTTTTCCTGTCACTACAGGCTCTGGTGAAAAGTCTTTCTCCTTTTAATAAGCCTACCACAAGGAGGCTTAAAGCCACAATAAGTTCTCTCCAGAGCCTTCTCCAGGCTGAACAACGCCAACCTTTGCAGCCCGTCTTCACAGGGGAGGTGTTCCAGCCCCCTAATAATTTTCGTGGCCCTCCTCTGGACCTGCTCTAACAGGCCCACGTTGTGTGCTGAGGACCCCAGTGCTGGATGCAGCACTCAGGTGGGGTGTCAAAAGAACAGCATCACCTTCCTCAACCTGCTGGTCTTTTGCTGCAGCCCAGGAAATGGTTGATTTTCTGGGCCGCATGTGCACATTGCCAGCTCATGTCCAATTTTGCACCCCCCAGTATCCTAAGTCCTTCTCTGTAGGGCTGCTCTTTCATCACACAGTTGGAAGACCTGGATTCAAGCCTACTTCCTGGATAATTTCTGAATTTTAGCTAGTGACTATCCAAGACAGAAAGCAGAAGGTCTGAGATCCAGGATAAAATCTAGGCCTTTGCCCCACTAGCAGAGTTTCAGTGGAAGAAACCTGGAAACAAATCAGCGACTACAAAAATGTGAAATGTTTAGAATGCCTCAGCTGGTATTGTAAGACAAAGTGCCTGTATTCCAAGAGAGAACAGTGTGGTACTCAGCTGTCTAACATTTCTACTTACAAAGGATTTCCTAGAGCTACCCTTCATGTCTGTAATGCATATTCAGATCAACATAAATTAGTTCCACTCTGAAGTACACATGATTTTCATAAACTTGCTTAAGTCTTTAATGAGGTCTTTTAAAAGACGCTTTGAGTATTGAACCACACTTTTATTCATAGCTGCCTAGACAAAAAGCTCTAGAAACAAACCCCAAATATATATTACTAGTTAGCATATTTTACTGTCAATTTTTCCCTTTTTTTACTGATCATCCATACCCTAGAGACTAAAATATGTCAGGTTTTTGCTTTTGATTTGCTTTTGTTTGGTTTTCTAACAAAAATAGAACATGTACAAATACGCAATATGAAAATATAAAAAGTCTCATTTTAAACTTAACAACCCTGTTTTATTCCACAAAATTCAACCTCTCCCATGAGCGATGTTTTCTCTCTATCATGTATCATTTAATCTGCAACCACAATTTCTTCATCATCTGCAACATATTTGAAAGATATTGCTTCAAAATTACTTCAATCTTCTTCCATCTGCAAATTCTACAGCTATCAGACCAACTGACCACATCCTACAAAATATCGTTGAGGCCTTCCTCAATCTATAGACTTGTTCTACATGTTTTCTTTTTCTCGTTATTGGTTTGGAGAACATTCTTCAAACTTCACTGAGTGGTGGTCATTTATAAACATGTGACTCTGACACAAACTTGATCCTTCCTCTGAACTCAGTTGCACAGGTCTCTAGAAGTCTTAATGATGTCAGATTGTACTTATATGTGAAATCATTGTGGACAGGATTACTCTCACTTCACTTTAACCACCCAAAGTTAGTCATGTAATCTAAACTAGTCATCAAGGCTCCCATTTTAGAGATAGATGAGAATTTTAGAAATGTGAATCATTCAATTTTATCTTAGATATAAATTTACAAAGATATGAATCACCTATAAATGTCATTCTCCATTGTCTTTTTAACAAACTGAGATCAGACTAGATGTCTAACTCTTACGTGGCTACCTGATGAGTTGCTAAATATCACCTCACCTTTCCAACTCAGCAATACATTTAACTATGCATCAAACTTAGAAAAGACAAATCATTCTAGTCCTCCCTCTAGGAAACCTCTTATGCTCAATTTGAGCATGGAATTGACCCATTACTGTTGAAAAACTTTTTAGCACTTCTCTGGGCTCTGTGAAATTTATACAATGAATTAATTTTATCTAATATACAAACCCTGAAAACAATTTTCTATAGATCATTTTTTTACCAGAAATTATAAGCATTTTATCAAAAGGAATTAACACCAAAAGATTAGCTATTATTTTCCTAAATTACAGACAAAAGTGCTTGCTAAGTACATTAAAATTGAAAGGGAAATCCTTACAAATCTTTATTTGCTGGGAAATCACCAGTAATAGGCTTAATTTAAAGCAAAATAAATATGTTTAATTCTAACTTTAGAATTTTACATCTCTTTCATGTAAGTAAATAGACAAAACATTTATGAGACTTCTCTCTAGAAAAGTGTACATATAGATATTCTTTAATGTTGAGAAAGAAGAAAAATATTGTTTGCTCTTATATTAGCCTTAGTCTAATGAACTAAGCAGAGAGTTCTCCCTTGATGGGAGAAGTTGAAAGTCTGTATTAATTGTATTTTAAATTACAATTACTGTTTCTTTTCTAGTCTATAATCTTTAAAAGAACAAGCAGCTTTACCTCTTGGCTTCAACCCTGTGAAGGCATACCACAGCTGCAGCAACTGAGTCAAGTTCTGAGCAACTTAACCTTTTAACAGAAGCAGCAGTAGACTTGCTAAAAATGTATGCATTTATATACATAGTGTATATATACATATATATAGTGTCTATGTGTGTGTACATGTATGTATAAATACACAGATACACACGCACACACAAATACTTTCAGGACAATGTTATAAGCAAAAATTGCATTTATAAAATGGTTTTCACATGTAAAAGAGTTCGATAGGTTTTTCATGAGAGAAATTATTCCAAATCTTCTCTGTCGATTTGTAGGAATACTTTGAAATTGACTTCAAAAACAAATTGCTTATTAAATTATATTGCCAGTACCATATACTACACTTAAGAATTAAGATCACTCGGATTCTGTCAAAGCATATTTATTTTGACAGTATGAGAAATGTATCAATTTCAACAGATGAGGAAAAAAAGAATCAGCAAAAAGCAAAACTTCTCAAAGACCAGGAATAAACAGAAGAGAAACAACATGGCAATTTTTTCTTTCCATAAGAGTGAAACTAAATAAAACTAAACAGGGACACAAGGATGAGGAAGTGATTAATCACTGCACATCCTTTAGGGTTGCAAAATTTACAAATCAGTCTTCAATAAAGGAAGCAACAAGTTTGAGTTGTAAGGGGATAAAAAAGGCTATTCTTATGTTCTCTTTGATGTTCACTTTGACTTTTTAAGTTAAATTCTATTGTTCTGTGTATTGATCATGTTTTGTATGGAGAGATTTTGATCAAGTTAAGTGAGAGCTTTCTTCTCAACTGTATATCACTGTTCTTGGTGTGAAAATTTATTCCATGTATCAAAGAAGTTGCATAAATGCATTGTTTACAAAAATAGTAACATGAAAATCCCTTATGCATACTCAAGTCTCTTATGTATTGAGGATTATAGGAAAGATGCTGAGCCCTGCTGTCCTATTAATGATAAAAGGGTGGAAACAATCCATGCTTCATCCAGACTTAAAAAGAGCTTTCAAAGCTTTTTTTTCCTGTTTCCAAATTCCATAAATTTTGTGACACCATCTGACCATTGCAACACGTAGTGAAAAACAGAAGGTACAGATAATGCATGACACTCCACTCTTTTCACAGTAGATATATACCATGGCTTTGCAGATTACGTGGTTTTCCTCAGCAGTGTGCATATGATGAATATTGTGGTGCCTCAGTGCAAATATTAACACTAAAATTAGCATGTACATAACTTTTTTGGTATCTGAAGCAATGGGGTGAGTTATTCGTCTATGCAGGAAATGGGATTTGTCTCTGTCTCCTCGCCAGTAGAAGGCCTTGCCCCTTCTGATAAGCAAATACTGAAAATTATCAAGTAGGAACCTAGGAGAGTGATACACCAAGATACAGGGGTTAGTCACGCTCCAGATGATATGCAGGAATTCACAGTCATTTGAAAGGTTTCATGGAATTTTAAAATGTCTCAGGTTGGAAGGGACCTTAAAGATCATCTAATTCCAACCCCTCTGCCGTGGGCAGGGACATTTTTCACTAGACCAGGTAGTTCCATGCCCCATCCAACCTGTCACTGATGTTTGCACAGGACCATTTGAATAGGATCATGCATTCCACTCTCTGATGAGCTTGCACAGCTGGCGGCAAGAAGCTACAATTCTCTTTCACCTCTGAGCAGGTGGAGGTTCTTCAGGTGTTTTCTGCTTGCTATAGGACCCTTTACAGAAAGCACTGGCTCCTTTTACCTGTTTCAGGTACTTCTTTGTCACTGTCCTTAATAAAAAAACCATTATGTCTACAGCATATTAGACTTATTATGAATACCTTTGAAACTTTGAAGCTGTGACTTGATAATGAGAAACTATCAAATTGGAAAGCCAAAAAGAAACAAAAAACCCTAGGCAAAACTGAACTTCTGGATCTGGAACCGTCCAGGAAGGGGGAATTCAAAGCCCTGAATCAGTCCCAGAACTTCCAAACAGAAAGATAGCTCTGGCAGATCCCTGGGCTTAATCTCTCATACTGATTAGTTGTCATGTTCCTAAAGTTTCTTACGTGTAGGGAAATCTTATATTTCCTAGATGTCTGAATAGAGACATATTTCTTTCTTTTAGGAAATACTTTTCTGTCATGAATCATGCTGGTTTCAGACCAAAGCACAAGGCTAAATAACCTAACTTATGTGTTGAGTCATAAAATATTTTTCCTATCTCTGAGCACAGATACTGCAGACATAGGTATCTAGCCTAATACTTTCTCTGGAAGATTGCAAGATTTTTTCGGATGTTACTACAAACTCTACAGTCTTTATTATCAGCTCTTGCTTACTGAGGAGATCTTTTCTCATCAGCAAAACTACTCATTTGAATGAGAGAGTCAAGATTAAATAAAGTCTATAACCTTTCATCAATATCAAGAGACAGGTCCAAAATTTGATGGAAGCAAGTACTAACAAAAACACTTTTATGAGTGTGTTGCTATATCACATACATAACCTTTGTCCCCTTAAATGTAGCTGTCTTCCTCTCTTTATATTCATAATCGTTCTCTTATGACATAACTACAACTATTGTAAGTCTATTCTCAGACCCAAACGCAAATATTTATAAATTCTCACAAGTTAATAGAAGATTACCAATGTAAGAATAGTAATTTTGGTAGGAATTTTTTTTTTTCATATAAAGAAAAACATTTTTTATAATGTTTACTTACAGCCGAAAAGTGCAGTCAAACTTTTGGCCTATAGATATCTATAAATGGGTCAGAATTTACATTAAAAAAAAAAAAAATACTCCAAGCTAAATGGAGGTTGGAAAATGTTTGTTCTTCCAGATGCATTGTTATGCTTAACCTGGTTCAAGAAGAGACTCCTGCTAAGATGGCAGGCCTGTTTTCCTCCTGCTTTCTTTCCCCAACCACTTCCCTGACACTGTTTCTAGAGATAACATTGCCTTGTCCATCCAAGGAAAAGCTAAAGGAAAAGCTAAAACCATTTTTCAGACATTTCCCATAAGGTCACAGAGCTAAGGAAATTCAACCCATGGCCTTATGATGAAGCACGAGAGAAGCAGCAGAGGATGCTACATTGTGGCTTGCACTAAGACAATATTGACCACGAAATGAATTCTCATTTTCAGTTTAAAAGTTATAATAATTATATAGAAAACTGAGTGCAAAAGAGTCAGTATGTATGAAGCACACTGAAAACTCTTAAGACTATTAGCTACTCTAGTGTGCAGGGGTGAGAGACTGAAAACAGAGGAAAAATTAGAATAAGACACAAAACAAACCTGCTACTGAAACTGTGGACTTTGGTGATCAGCAGTTGTGAATTTTAGGTCCCCAGATTATGAAATGCACTTGGAAGGTTCCCTCAAGAAAAAGATGGAGAGATTAGGGATGATTATTTTGTAAAATATCCATCTCACACTGGTAAATGTATATTTCCATATTTAGTCTATTGGTGGCATAAACTCACTTCACTCACTGCAGTTCTCAAGTTCACATGTATCGGTTTCATCCTATGCATTTATAATACATCATTGAGTTCAAAATCCTACTCTGGCAACTGAATTCAGTTTCTATATGAAATGGAAAGTACTACTTTAATCCAAAGTTACTTTCTGAAGCTTTTCCAAAATACATATATAAATAAATCTGTAAGAGGTCAGAAGAGAATGAACACATGGCAGTTTGAAGAGTGGCACAGCAAAATAAGCTGGAGTAGTTTCAGGTCATTTAAAAAAAAAGGAAAGAAAGAAAGAGTGACCTTCCTAAAAATGAGGCATTGCTTTTCATTTACAAATTAAGACACAGTTTTAACACAGAAGATCTGCCACTACATTTACATCCCAGTTAGCATGTAAATCCTCCACCAACATAGTGAAGTCTCTCAAAAATGAGAAAAAATACATGCAAATTAAAAGGTGACAAAATCTTTAAAGAATTTAATATTTAAAACTAATTACTGCTCACAAGCATAGAAGATAACATTTAACCAAATTGTCAGAATTCAAACACCACTAAAAAGTATTTCCACACCAAAACTCAGATCAAGAAACTGCTGTACTTCATGAGAGTATCCATTTCTTTTCATCAGTTCAGAACCGTGGGTTCTCAAGCATTTCTCACAGAGGTAGGGCAAGGTTCAGTGCTCCCCAAGTATGCCTGTCCCTATATATATGCAAAGATACTAATTTTGCATCATTGAAATCTAAACTAAATCTTTTATTCTGATTAAAGAGAACAGAGAATAAGAAACAAATAGTATTTTGATTAAGTCAGTACTTCAGATCACCTGCCAGGGTAAATTCACAAATTCTTTTAGCAGCACGATCAACACTATCCACGAAAAGTGAAAAAAGGCTTCCAAGCTCTTCCATTAATGGCTTCTTATAGTGGATTGCACAACTTTAAGCATTTAAAACAATAGTGCAATCATATGCTGAGCTCTCTTGTTCTTGCAGCACAGTTAATAAAACAAGACTTGCCTGTCTAGACTTATTCTATAGTCTGTTTACCACTATTATGCAATTTTCCTATGTATTAAATTTCAGCTCACTGAAATATTGTGCCAAAACTTTTCATACGAAGGCATATTAAAGTTACCTAATGATCAGAATAATCTATTTTTACTTTGTTCTCAAGATAAAGTTGTTAAATTGCATTAATTTCATAGTCTTAAGATTTCCTTATTTTGTTCTGTCAAAACACAATACTAACTGGAAGCGTATTAATAGCATTATAGTAGTTCTACTTAGCAGTCATTTAGAGCCATTATTAAGTGAAAGCTGGTGTATTTGTTTAACAGAGCAGTGTACAACCCGCCTTCAACTTGCTGTAGGGATGAATAAAGGTGTAGCATGCTGTGGACTATGCTATAAACTGGGACCAAGTCAGCATTATTATAGGCTTGAATACAATGCTGCTGCAGAACCTATGTTGGCAATATTCACTTCTTTTTTCAAGAGATGAAAAAGATTCTTTTCCTACACCTTGTAATTCATCAAAGGAAAGAGATCAGTGTTCAGAGTAACCTATGATAGCATATTATATTATGCCTAACTCTGTATTCACATCTGGTCTACTCGCCTGGTGCTTCCACTGTCAGCCTATACTTAAGTACATTGTTTGCTGCATATAACTATTATAGAAGTCCTTTATCTATGTCAGAACAAATACTGATATAGAGTTAAATACTGATACCTGCATTTCCAGAACAATATTACTAAACTGAGCAAAACCATTCTTAAGTATCAACTTGCTGTTCTTATCCTGAGGAAGATTTGAAGGCCTCAAAACACAGAAATAACTAATGAAAGTTAAAATTGGTTCACAGTGTTTTATTAATTTTTTTAGCATATTAATAGAGAGGGGTGTTTATAACACCCTTGCCCAAGAATCCAATCCAATCACCCTGAAAGATCCACTTCAACATACCTTTAAAATAATGCCTTGCAGATGCTTATGACTTATCTACTGTTAGACCATTTGAGACAAAATCATGTCTCTGCACAAATCCATAACATGGAGATATAGACATACATGTGCAGGCACATGTGTGCACAATTTTCCTCTTCTTGTCAAGTTTTTTGGGGGTTTTGGTTTGGGTTTTTACATTAATAAAATGCCTTCCAGTTCATATGAAGTCCCATGCACTAAAAGTTAAGAATTTTTGTTAAGCCCTGCGCTGTTTCCTCTATTACCAAACCAAAACATATAAATATATATATATATAAACTCACAAGACTGAATTTTGTTCAGAGCTGCCTGGGCATTTTGGATAAACTAATATGGCTTTTTGGAAGATATGTCCACAAAATCTTTTCCATTAATAATGGACCTGAGAGATGCAGAATACATATATTTCTGCATTTAATGACTGGGTGTTAACATCCATTGCAGAGATGTGCAAAACCTCCAGGATTTTAACTACTGGAGAAAATTCATTTTTCCCGGCATTTCCGTCCTGAGAAAACAGTAATTTTTGGATGCTTTTAACTTCCTATTCCCAAAAGTTATATTAAGAAATAATTTGCATGCCCTGTTCATGCTTTTTCAATTGCTTCCTGCTCTATTCCTGTTCTGGTTTGGGAAGAGTGAAGTAAGCCCACCTTGATCCAGTGGAAGCTGGGTAATATGTATTAGCTATCCATGGAAAGCTCAACACATCATTTTGAAAACAAATCAACAAAACATTCAATAGGGTTCTGAAGGTTTCTGTCCTATAGTTATAGGTTGTGTCAGTTGATCAATGAAAGTAATGAATTAATTACCACAAACTGATAATTCTATGCATGGTATGTTCAACAATACTGAGCCTTACCAGTTAAAAATACACAAATATCCTTTATGTAGCTCTGCTTTTGACGGCATACAGGATCTACTGAGGGTGGGGAAAAAAAAAAAAAAAAAAAAAAGCATGCTCTTAAAAGCTAATGCTCACTAGCCTGATTAGTTAGGCTAATTACTTAGGCTAAGTAAAAAAAACACTGAAAACATGGTAATTAGAGTAGTAGTTCACTTGGCAGCTCATGCAAGCGTACCCACTGTGGCAAATCTAAGTTAGAGTCTTCATTTTCTCACCTTTGCTGTTATTTTAAATTGACTTAATTGGTTAAACTGATTTAGCCAACACAAGTTGTATGCATTTATCAAGACTTAATTGAGGAACTTAATGGAGGAACCCCAGCAAGACAAGGGCAGTGATTGCCCCTCTGAACTTGGCACTTCTGACGCCGCACCTCAAATCCTGTGTTCAGTTCTGGGCCTCTCACTAAAAAAGACTTTGAGGTGCTGGAGTGAGTCCAGAGAAGGGCAACAAGGCTGGTGAAGGATCTGTAGCACAAACCTGATGAGGAGCAGCTGAGGGAGCAGGAGTTGTTCAGCCTGGAGAAAAGGAGGCTCAGGGAGAACCTTATCCCTCTCTAGAGTTACCTGAAAGGAGGCTGCTGCTGTGTGGGGGTTGTCTCTTTCCCTAGGTAACAAGTCGCAGGACAAGCGGAAGTGGCCTCAAGTTGTGCCAGGGGAGGCCTGAATTGAATAGTAAGGAAAATTTCTTCCCTGAAAGAGGGCTGTAAAAGACTAGAACAGGCTGCCCAGGGAGGTGATGGAGTGACCATCCCTGGAAGTATTTAAAAGGTGCATAGGTGTGGCACTAAGCACTCTAGTTTAGTGATAGATTTGGCAGTGCTGGGTTAAAGGCTGGACTTGACCCCAGAAGTTTTTTCCAATCTAAACTATAGTTCTAATGTCATAGCCTAACTACAGCCATCAGTGCTTTACTTCTTCCTCTAGTTGGGGCCATTAGTAACCAAAAAGACCCCCCAAGAAAGGCGGAGGGCGGAAGGAACAAGGGGAGTGACAAACCCAGAAACAGCTGTGAAACAAGAAAATTGAGGTTTCTGACTGTTTTGAGGAGAAGAGTATTCCACAGAAAAATCCTCCCTTCCTCCCTCCTTCCTTTCCTCCCTTCCTCCCTTCCTCTCTTCCTTCCTTCCTCCCTTCCTCGCATCCTTCCTTCCTTTCTTCCTTCCTTCCTTCCCTTCCTCCTTCCTTCCTTCCTTCCTTCCTTCCTTCCTTCCTTCCTTCCTTCCTTCCTTCCTTCCTTCCCTCCACGATAGGCCACACTTAGAGTGATCAAGAGTTTTCAGTCTGACTGCCACAACCATTCTTTCAAACAAATTGTCCTCAGCAATAATAATCACCAAAAACTCGACTTTATATATAGACATTAGGAGTTTTCTTTAAGACGAACTTTTATTAAACTGTGATGAACTACTGCAGCCCAGAAAAGGACTGAAGCATGCCAATATAAAATCTAGGCAATTCAATTTAAAACATTCAAAAAAATCCCTAACTATAATGCCTAAGTGTTTGTAGAGTGCTTACATTTTCATCACGTCTCTTCCCCTGACACCGAAAGGTGCATTAGTGTACACTCTCAGAGGATTAGACACCTTCACTGAAGACAGCATCTGAACAGCTAAGGTTTTGGGAGATTTACAAACAAAACAACACAGTTAGACCCAACTTGTCTACTTTGAACGTGCCTCCCACACACTGATAGCACTGAACTCAGCACAAAGCACAGTAATCACAGTCACTTTATATCTCAGTGCTGTTGGCTTTTTCCGTAATAGCCTATTGGTTACAACACTCAGACTATGTGGGAGGCCTGGGTCCTATTCTTGCCTCAACTTGACAGGATTAAAATTCAGATTTTTCACTCCTCAGCTTGTATCCTCTGAAACACTTTTTTTTGTTTTTGTTTTTGTTTTTTTTTTTTTTTTTAATAAAAAGACTACTGCTCACCCACTGCAGGTCACAGAGCCAGAAATTCAAGCAAGCCACAAAGAATCTGACTGCAGCCACAGGAAACTGGAGTCTCATCTTGGAGCATCCCCCAAAGAATGGAGAAGTCTAGGTTGTTTTGGTTTGATTTTGTTTGGGTTTTTTTGGGTTTTTTTTATTTGGGAATGTTTAGGATTTTCATATTTACGTGGATGATGAATAACAATCAAAATATATGAAAACATTTTAATAGAGGAACAGGGTTTGATATCCAAAGTCTGTCACACCTTTCAGAAGTCCTCTGCCACAGTTTATAACCTGCGGATGCATAAATTCCTTGGCATCAATGCATTGCAATAGTGGTATATCACCACTGTACTGTATAGCTAATTTATAATACTTTATCTTGTGTTGCTCTTTATGCAATGAACTATCACTTACATCATTCCTGACCTAGAGTACTAAAACAAAAGGGATATGAAAGTAATATTTTTCACCCCAGACAATATAAAAGCCAATAAATTTATTTAATATGGAAGTTCTAGAATTTCATTTTTCAATTATTTTTGCTTCCTAAGGTATCTTAGTGAATTTGTATATAATATCCATAACCATAAAGACTAAGAATAGAATGAAAATGGGAAAAATAATGTAATTAGCAAATATTGTCCATTTTTTCATCAGCATGGAAATAATTCTTCAAGGAACCATTGTGAAGAGAACTCACTTGATGCAGTTCATAAATGTATTTAATTTAATCCACCATAGATCTTATGACTAATATGTTAAATAGCTTTCAGGTGACCTTGATTTAGCTGTATAATTCGCTATTATTCATAAGTTATCATAAAGCAATATTCATGGTGAGTCAGAAATTCCCTATATTAAATTCCAGGGTAAAATGTGGATCTGTAAATATTGAATCACTGTTTATATGCAGTCTTTTTCTAAATCTGCAGTTTGTGAATAGTTATCTCATAAAATCTTCAACTTTGAAGTCATGGATTGATGTGTCTTTTTATAGTATCTTACTTTGTACAAGAGTAGAAACATCAAAACCTCCATAAAATTAGGTGCTTTGCTTCTGTTTTGTACCTTATCTGAATCAAACAGCACTGAAAAGCAGGTCTGTGGAAAGGGACCTGGGGGTCCTGGTGGGCAGCAATTTCAATGTGAGCGAGCAGTGCTGCTCCTGCAAAGCAAGCCAGCAGGGTGCTGGGCTCATCAAGAGCGGCGTCACCAGCAGAGATAAACAAGCCACTGCCCCACTCTGCTCGGGGCTTGTCAGGCCACACCTGGAATACTGCGTTCAGTTTTGCTCCCACTCTACAAAAAAGATGTGGACAGGCTGGAGAGGGGCCAGAGAAGGGCCACAAAGATGATCAATGACTGTGAAGTTGCCAAGGAAAGACTGAGAGAACTGGGCTTGTTCAGCCTAGAGCAGAGGAGACCTTGTCACCATGCTCCAGTACTTAAAGGATGGCTACAAAGGAGATAGAGACTCCCTTCTTATAAGGACTCTTATGGAAAAGGTGAGGGGTAAGACTGGACTTGACTGGACCCAAGAGTATAATTTCGAGAATAATCAGCCATTGGAATAATCCCCTCAGGGAGGTGGTGGATCCCCAGTGCAGGACACTTTTAAGTTCAGTTGGAAAAGGTGCTGGGCCATTTTAGTTAGATTGTTCTTTTGCCAAGAAAGGTTGTGCCAGATGCCTCTTGAGGTTCTTTCCAACCTGGTATTCTATGACTCTATGGTTCTATGATAGGTCTGTACAAGTGAATAAATAATGTTTTCATGGAGAAAACCAATGAAAAAGTCCAATTTTTGATTTCTTGAATCTTGATAGAACCACAGTATTTAAAATGCAGCAAATTATAGTACGTATTTGTCAAAGAGAGGATAGAGATTCTGTATCTTGCATTTCTCCTCTTAGTTTTTTCTTAAAGGTTATGTTTTCAATGTGTGCTGTTACACATTTCTGAACCAATTTTACCACATTTGTCTTCCTATTGATTTCATACTAATTTCAGGCATAAAGACTAACACTAGCTATGCTCGCCAGAAATCAGCAGAGATTCCAGGTCTTTCTGTGCTTTATTTCTACCAGAACGACACTAAAACCTTGGTTCCAAGGGAATTAATTGAAAAGATGGTGGCATTTTTCCCCTCTTCTGTACATTTACATCAGGAAATGTAGCTAATGTGTCAGGAAGTCTCAATTTTCCCAACAAACAGAAGAAAGTTAAGGAGACTCGTCTGTGTAGGCTTTTGGCTTTATATATTGAAGAAGCTATTAAAAAGAAAGATGAAATTTTAAAATATGATAAACAAAACTATGATGTTAGATGGCCTTCAGGAAAAGTTTCACTGCCAGATATTCCTCCTATATTTAATTTGAAGTGATTCTTAAATATTCTTTTATCTATTCCTTAAGATACACATTGTACCACTTGAGTTTCTTCCTGGACAATTACTAATCCAAGATTAGAAATAACTGCTATTTCTTTGAAGTGCCACAACAAACTTGCTATATCTATCTCTTTCAGGTGGGAGAAGCTTCATTCCATGCTAAATGGTGTATTCCATGTAGATGTTATTAAATGCTAAATGAAAATGCATGTCAGCTTTAGTTAGCCTAAAGAAGGCTGATGAAACAATTCATTCAGAATTTTACTGGGGATATATTTAAGAGGATATTTTTCACATGACACCCAATTTTATGGTGGAAATATTTTCCATATAATACTACGCTTTAAAAACACTTTGTTGAACAATAAAAACCCACAATAGAATAATTTATGAGAGAGCTCTGACAATGTCTGTTAAACATAAACTGTCTACATGCAAAACAATTATAAAGGCAGTAAATCTGTTTCTATTGTCAGTTGTTAGGACATGATTTTAGCTTAAATTGAGCTTTTGTCTGAATTCATACATAAATTCATGTAGACTTAAGATTCCATATGGAAAGAACACAAATAATCTTATAATATTTTCAAATTTAGGAATATAAACTATGAATTTTTTTCTACATTTCAAAGTTTTAAAATAAATTCTGCTGATACAGATTGAAGATACAGAAAGGAATTATAAAAAAGTCTTTTTGTTCCCTAGCAAAGGCATTATGGAAATCATTCATTCATTCTTTCATAAGGATATTTGGTATCACTGCCCCAGAATTTCAATCTTAGATCTTTTCAGTTTCCTAAATCTGGATCGGCAAGTGTTAAAAGATGCCATAACATTAATATATATGATGTCTTACCTTGGGACCGGTGTTCTTTAGTATCTTGATCAATGACACAGCGAGATCAAGTGCACCCTCAGCAAGTCTGCAGATGACACAAAGCTGAGCAATGCAGTTGACACAACTAAAGCAGAGGATTTCACCTGGAGAGACCTGGACAAGTTTGAGGAGTGGGCCCATGGGACCAAGTACTAGTGCAAGGTCCTCTACCTGGGTCAGGGCAGTCCCAGGCATAAGTAAGGACTGGGAGAAGAACTCATGGAGAGGAGACCTGTGGACAAGGACTTGGATGTTCTTTTGGAGTTCTTAATTTAAAGCTGAATTCTACCCCATGTAACTATACTTCTAAGACATAAACATGAGAGAAATCCCTGCTGTTCTTCATCAGAGATCTCAGCAGCAGAGACTGCTGACAATATGTATATGATATAATAGCTAGCAAGTGAGAGGCTTGCTAGAACCCAGAACATATACATGAAAATAAGCAAAGATGCTTTCAGAATTATTCTCAAAAAATACCGAAATACATAGCTAGTCTGCCAGTGTTGAATACATGGAAGAAACTTTCTGCTCCATTTTAAGTCACTATGATTCACTTAAAAGTAGTTTCACTTCTTCTAATTGGGCATAAGAAAAAAGATAAGGTCTAAGAGCAGAACTGAAAGTGATCCTAACAAACCCCAACAGAAGCTTACCAGAATTAAAGGGAGAAAATGCAACATGGTTCTCCCATTAAAAAACAGCAATCATTCTGACTGAATAGATAGAGACCCCTAAGCTTGGTTTAAAGGTACTTCGATCTAACAACATAACCTCACTTGTCAGCTCATTCTATCTCTGCTGTTACCAGCCCAGTAACATTATATTTCATTCACACCTTGAGCACAGCCTCAGTCCTTCAGTAGGCAGAAAGCCTCTTCAGCTCTCCCTCCATTCCTACTCCTTCCTCCTATTCTCCCTCCAACAAACAATTCGGCCTTAATAACACAAGTAGGTTAATTAACATTTGCTTTTCTATTTGCATTACTCTATTCCACTACCATCCACTGCCTATATTCCAAATATATTTTCTGCTTTGTAGACAATAGCGGAGGCCATAACTCAACATCTGCAGGTAGCTGTTTAGAGAATGAGGACAAACAATATATAAGAAAATAAGAAACAAACAAACAAACTTGTATAAGAAAAACAAGAAAACAACTTCACTCTTCTGTTATGATTCTTAACCATCTGTGCTGATGTCAGCTCATGCTTTGCTACTTGGATTTCCAAACAGCAGCTTACCAGGATATGTCTCTCTAAACGAGAGGATTCCAGCAGTCTAAAGTGGCATGACAATTTTTTAACTAAAAGATGAGGCTAGTACTGTATGTTAATATAAATGTTACTCAACCAAATTTAACAGTTTCCAAATTGGTTTGGTGTGGAAAATAGTCAAGGAATAAACCTGAGCCTTTCAGTGAATCACATGTCTTAAAGCCCTTAGTAAGTAGTTTATTCAGGAAAATGTGTGCACAGTCAGACTTTTTAAGTCCATATCATCTCTTAATCTAAGATTTCTATGTAAATTAGCAACTGAGTTTTCAGACTTCTTTTTTTAATTTTCATGTCTTTATCTCAAAGAACCTTACCAATCTACATTGTTGGGGAGTGTATTCCTAAGGTCATTTTAATATTGAATTCTACTTTTTGACAATATTGAAAATAAGTGTTCTTTGTTCCATAATGCAGTATTTTAGATATTTCCTTTCATGGGAATCTGAAAAACTATTACTAGAATAACAGATTCCCACTTATCTGGAATAGGAAGAATTTGTTAATTCAGAAATGCTGACATTGATGAATACTGCTAATAAAGAGCTGAGTCCTCTAGTTAGAAAGAAGACAAACATATGCACTGGTCCATTTTCTTTTTCTGTTTGTAAACAGTCAGATGACATTTGGCATGTTTGGTAGACTTATAATCCAGAAGGAGAAAAGTCATTTATGCAGGACAGACCTTCATTGCGTTTGGGAGCACAGGAAGAATCCCCTTTTTGCTGAGAACGTTCCCCTCATAGGTTAGACATGCAAAAATAAGTTACAAATCTATGCTGCATTCTCTTATACAGTATTTAGGAAACTAACTTCTGTTTTGAAAGGCTGTAAATGAGTGAATATTGATTAAAAATTATCTTTTTAGATCTTAATTTTACCTTACTTTCTATGCTTTCTCTGAGAAACAGAAGTATCATTTTGCCACATAACATCAATCAGCTTGAGGATCTATATGACATTGCAACCTTGTGCCAAAGATGAACTGGAATTTTTATCATCCATGAACTTCACTTCATTAAGATGATGCAATATAATGCAGAAATAGCCATGTACACATTAAAAATGTTTTAATACTGCTTTCAACTCTTATATGAGAAACTTCAAATTGATAGAGAGAAATTAGTAAAGAATGCATCTTGTCATGTGTACTTATTCAACAACACAATATACTGGATTTGGCAGGGATATAGTTGATTTTCTTTACAACAGTCCCTGTAGTGCTGTGTTTTGGATTTGTGGCCAAAATAGTATTGATGACATAGAGATGTTTACATTATTGCTCAGCACTGCTTACACAGCATCAAGGCCTTTTCTGCTTCTCAAACAGCCCCACCAGTGAGGAGGCTGGGGGTGCACAAGAAGTGAGAGGAGACGCAGCCAGGACAGGTGACCCAAAGTGACCAGAGGGATATCCCAGTCTATATGGCATCATGCTCAGCATATAAAGCTGAGAGTAGAAGAAGGAAGTGGGGGATATTTGCAGTGATGGCATTTGTCTTCCCAAGTAACCACTACATGTGATGGGGCCCTGCCTTCCTGGAGAAGCTGAACACCTGCCTGACGTGGGAAGCAGTGAATCAATTCCTTGTTTTGCTTTGCTTGTGTGTGCAGCTTTTGCTTTCCCTATTAAACTGTCTTCATCTCAGCCCAGAAGTTTTCTATCATCTTTTACCCCTCCAATTCTCTTCCCCATCCACTGCGGGTCATTGACCAAACAGCTGAGAGTGGGGTTAAACTACAACACAGAAAAAGATTATATTTGCCACATGTTCTGTGCATGTACAGCTTTTCTAATGACATCAATCTTTGGAGAGTTTGATATGCTTATATGTCTGTCCAATTTAATTTTTCATGCTGCTAAAACGATTACATAACTGACCTTAGTAATTCCCATAAAGTTGCCAAGTGTAAGAAAAAATACCCTAAGACAAATTCTTCTATCCTAGTATACTAGTAGTGTCTAATAATAGCCAAAATATGGAACTACTCATTTAAACAAAACAAATTTATCCATACTTCAGAAAAGCAACTCCAGATACCCTTTTAAAATACTGTGACATATACCACACTAAATCACATCTTGAAGAAATGTTTTCTGAAAATTTCATAAAAATATTTGGAAATTAAATTGACTACAAGCTAGTGTTCTGGAAACTTTTAGATAATGTGGACAACTATTGCCTACTTTTTTAATGTTCTGTTACTCTTATGGTGACACTGCAATCTTATTTAGAAAATACAATTTCAGAAATCATTCTGAAAATGCCTGTTGTCAATTTTTCTTTACTATTTACGAATGAGAATTCAGTTTGGGTATTTTAGTACTTTAAACTAAAAACCTTAAACTATGTATCAAGCTGGCCTTGACATATATTTCCACATGATATTTATGTCCATTTCTATGATTCAAAGTACTTCTTTAGAAAGTGCATTATAAATTTGAAATAGATTAATTGACATTGATTTCAGATACAGCTTTTTAGTCTTATTGCACTAGTCCTTAATAAGTATATAAGTTTTCACAAATATTTTGTCATGATTTATTTAGCAAATTCACATGTACTAATTATTAAAAAGAAAAGTGAAAATAGGTTTCATTTTAAAAATTATCTATTTGATTGAATATATTTTTCTCTTCTGATTTACATATTATCTCTTAGGAAAATAAACGATAAAATACTGGAAAATTCATGGAAGAGAGGTAGAAACTCTAGTACCATTGTGTAAATCAGTAAATATTAGGGATATCTATTCAGAGTTCATAGCAGGAAAAGAAAGTTATACCATCTCCTCTTCCAAATCCAAATGTAGAGTCTAAAAGCTCTTTAATTTTGGTGTTCTAGGAAAGACTTATGGCTCCAAACTGGTGAATTATTAAAAATGCCTAACTTCTCCAAACTGTGTTGTAGTGTGATTTGCTATGCTGGCTTCTTAAGAAAGGCTGACATCTTTGCTAGTTTTTTTTTTCAGTTTAGCAAAGAAATCAAGATGAAAGCCACATAAACTTTTATATGTTTATCTTACATGTAAACACAGCATTATAGCAAGGTCAAACAGTCCTTATATGTCTAACCAACCAGTTAAATTATACCCATAATGGCTAAAATAACTAATTTTAAACTGTACTTTAGCAGTTCACTAGTGCAGCAGAACGAAGGAGGCTGCAAAGATGAAGGTGGAAGACCTGTGGCTGCATGGTTAAAGAAAACATTTTCCTTTTTTTTCTTACTGTTCTACAACCAGAAAAGATGTTCCAACATTTACATAAATGACCTGCCAAAGAATGGAAAAGCCATTTTGTCAAAAATTTAATAGATACCAGAATTTATGTGGAAGAGTAGCAGACACTGGATGCGATGGCAGGGGTTGTATTGTCAGGTAAATTCAGTGACCCAGGGCGGACACAATATACAAATTTCCAATAATTCCCTGCTTGATTCTCTTTTTGCAAAAAGGAAGAGATTCTTATACCTATCTGTCAGTGCTCTTTCCAGTCATAATCTTCATCCCTATCATTTGGATAATTCAGGGTTTTGTGACTCTAGCTAAGCACAGTGGAAGAGTCCAGGTAAACGCCTTTTTTCCTTCCACTTCCACTCAGTTTTTATTTTGTTGTGCTTAATGAGTTTCTGTTTCCAGTTTCACAAAAAGAAAGGAAAGGGCAGGGAGGGGAAGGGAAGGGAAGGGAAGGGAAGGGAAGGGAAGGAAAGGAAAGGAAAGGAAAGGAAAGGAAAGGAAAGGAAAGGAAAGGAAAGGAAAGGAA